>MU223248.1:1755060-1782119 GCA_018584345.1 Thuja plicata
CTAGGTTCCATTCTATACAAGAATTGACTAAAACAATAAAAAGTTGCTAAGCAACTTTTCAAAGTTGCTAAGCCACTTTACAAAAAGTGCTTAAAAGTTGTAATATGTAAGTTTCAACCGATTACAAATGAATCTCAGATATTTTATTGGTGAAACACAAGTATATAAGTGTTAATCAACCTTCCCAAAAGGACAGGTTGATAGATGTAATCAGTTTTATTAAAAATCAATAAAATTCCTTGTTTTTCTTCTTAAAATCACTGTTATTTCGGTTTTGCAGAGGCTGTAGGGATTGGAAGTGAAAGATTAATGGTTGGAGAAGATACTCTGTTGAACTAGCCTTCGAATGCACTTGGTCTGAGGTGTTTTGGAGGTCTGTAGACAAAGTTATAGCATTTTTCCTCCTAATACCCATGAAACCCTAGTTCTAGTAGGGTTTTGGGCAAATGGAGTTATAGCTCGTGACTATACCATCCATTCTGCACAAAAACCAATGAAAATGAAAGCTCTGGGGATGTAATTTAAGATTCTAGAAGCAGTAGGACAGAATGTAAAGGGAATGAATTATGCTTGCAAGCCCTAGGCCAAATATCATGATGTATTTGGTCCTAAATTATAGGAATTTGAGTATCCAGTGTTAGATATACACAAATTGAGTAATCCAAAGGTGGATTAGGTGTTCTCAGATAACATTAAATAGATCCAAAGACCTTCCTTCCATCTATGCACCCATTTCATTAGTCTTCCTTTGTAAACCAAGCCTATTAGGGCCCTATTAGGTCTGTGTACCTTGGAGTGCTGGAGTAGATTAGAAGCTGGTCTTGTAGGGCAGTGTTTGGGTTGATAAAAAACTTCATATTACATCATTTGATCTTGTGTTGGGTGTGGGGTTGTGTCTGATATCCCAATTTTGTCAAATTTGGCCTTGTAGTCCTGTTTTGGGAAGTGACTAGGAAACATAGTGAGAAGTTGCAAAAAGTGTGTTTTAGGACTTAGTGATTGGTCCTAAGGATTGTTGGAGGTGTATCACAATCAGAGTGAGGTGGTAAGGCAGTTCTTGAAGTCTGATTTTAAAGCCTTACCATTTTGAGTAGTTGGACCCCAAAGGACTAAGAAGATCAAACCTTCCACTGTCGCACTCTGCATCATTTTGCCACTTAATCTACATCACTGATTTTGAACTTGACTTTTCATGACCGTAGATCTTGCAACAAACTTCATCTTTGTGCTTAGAAACTTCTTTATCTATGTGCCTTTGCATTAAATTTGTTCTTCTCCTTGAATTTAATCTTTGTTCATGCTCTGCTCTATGCTTGGTGACTTTGGTGAATATCTTCACTTGGTATCTAACTTTGCTCAGTTACCAACCTTGCTCAATCTCTAACCTTACTTGGTTGTCAAATTTTCTTGGTGACTGTCTTTTCTTTTCTCAACCAACAAACACTTATTGCTTAGTAACGAGGTTGTTCCATTTACCGACTAGACCTTTCTACTTTACCGACTTAACAACATCAAATGTTAAGTAAAAACAATTATACCAATAGTTCCTTATTATTTTCTGATATTTATTATCTGCTCAATTAGGTTCCTCTCCGATTGATATGACAACTTAATATAAACCAGAAACTAATTACTTGACATCAATGAAAAACTAACAACTGATCTAACCATTCTACTTGCTTGTATTCTTCTGAAACTCGACCTTCATCACCATTACCATCAGTTGGTTAACGTCAAGGAGTAGAAAAGGGCCATATAACATATGCATATTGGGGGTGTAACCACCTAAAATTGGTCTAGTAAACCCATAGCCCCTAATTTGATTAATTGGCCTTAAGTAATCCTAAATCAAATTGCTAGACCCTAATTATGGGAGCATTTAATAAAATTTTCTTACATAGTTAAATGCAACTTGTTGAATCAAATTACCTAATAGATGCTTTCTATGTATGGAGGAAGTTGAATCTTGTGATCATATCATGATGCATTGCTCCTATACCCATATGGTATGGGAGATTATATTTAGAAAATGAAACCTTTGCTGGTTTTTTCCTCTCTTATGGCAATATTTTTTCACTCAATGACATTGTCCTTCCTCATACAAGATGGCAAAGGAATTATAGAATATTCTTCTCCCTCACTTCTGCTCGCATATCTGGAAGGAAAGAAATAACAAAGTATTTCGGGAAAATACTCTAAAGCTGAAGTGGTTGGTAGTCACATTTGCAGTGGGCTGGAGGAGAACTTTAACATTATGGTTAATAACAATCCAGATTTGACTTCTTCTAAGGAAGTTCTAGAGAACATCAACAACTGGAAATTTAGCTCCACTACTATTAGAGTCTCTCATCCCAGAGATGAAGCCCTGTGGTCATCCCCTCCCCAAGGACAGATCAAAGCTAACTTTGATGGGGCTTCTAAGGGAAATATGGGAATGGTTGGAGGTGGAGGCATTATCAGAGATTGGAGGGGTAACTGTATTGGTGTTGTGGCCTTTCCCCTGGGTATTCAATCAAACCACAGAGCTGAAGCTATGACAACTCTCAATACCATCATGCTAGCCGATGAGATAGAGTGCAAAAATTTGTGTCTAGAGGGAGATTCCCTAAGTATCATTAATAACATAAAAGGTCTAAGCAAACCTTCATGGTCAGTTGAGCATATTATTAACAAAATTAAAAATATTGCTCTTAAATTTGAAAGGTTCCATATTACCCATGACTATCGTAAATCTAACAAGGTTACAGATGGGCTAGCTAATCTGGGGGTTAATAATGACATCATCAACAAGTGGGTGAGAATAAGTAATATTAATGATGATATCAATACACTTATTTACTATGGCAAGATCAACCAAAAGGAGGGAACCATTTGAAATAATGATGACATTGAATGATGTAGAACATATTTGGTGTACTTTTGATATGCAAAGGAAAGAGGAGTGCATTATCATAATTGTGTGTCATATCATGCATGCTTTGTGGGTTCTCAAGATGACCTTGGAGCTAAATAACATTTATACTGAACATTGCATGATTATTTTGGAAAACTTGGTGCTTAATAAGTCTGGGAAGAAGCCAAACTTTGACACTCTGGATAATAGCAGTGAAAAGGAAGAAGACAAGATGGGAGGTGACCTTAAGAGAGAGGATCCCTTTGAGTGTAAATGAATTTAGGAAAATAAGGTCCAGAAGAATCTCAAGAAGGACAGAGTCGACCAGTACCTCAAGCGGCTGCATGGCCACAACAAAGACATTACGAGGGATTTCACCTCTGGCTGGGATAATAGTATAGTGTATTTCACAGGTAAGTCTTTCCCTCTCACTCTGGATCTTCTTTCTAAGATCACGGGTCTTCCATTGGAGGTCATTAACTTCTTCAAAGACAAGAAAGTCATAAATAAGGTCTATAAGGATTTCCCTGAAATAGTAGAAGAGAAGGCAATGTTTGTTAATGGGAAAGTTGATTATGTTAATATCAGTAACATCAAGCTTATTTGGGCTCAAGTCTTAAGGGTTATAATGGAATATTTTACATTACAAGATAGATTTTCTAGAGTCTACAATTTCCATTTCATTCTTGTTAACCATTTTTGCTACAAAACTAGGGTTTCCCTTTCCTACTTGTTGTTGAGCTCCTTTAACCAGAGCATTATGGATAACATAGTCAAATCCACCTCTCTTGTGCTTCATGAGGGTTTTATTTTTCTTATTACAAAGTATGATAGAGACCAGGTCCACCAAATAAATTGGGCACAGAGAAGAGAAAGGTCATGGAAACCAACACTGGTAAGAAGTTGAGTCCTTCTCCCAGTAAGAAAACCAGAAAAATGAAACCAGAGAAAAAAGAGGCTTCCTTGTCGATCTTTGATGAAGTGGAGGGAATGAATTCAAAAGATGATGAAGACTCATCTAACAATGAAGCCCTGGATAAAAGTGAGCAGAATGAAAAGGACATGCCTGAGAAGGAAATTCCCCTTACCTATGAGAATGATGAAGTGTTAACTATGGAGAAAGAGGTTGCAGAAGATATTGTGAATGACTCCCAGCATGAGATCCCCATAGAAGTGACTAATCTAATTAATGCTCTTATTAAGGTCTACATGGAGGAGAATAACTTCCAAATGGAGTCTAGTAAAGACAATGAAAATAAAGCTGAAAATGAGGACCTGGATGTAGAAATGGACAAAGGAAATGATGTTCTCAATGGAGAAACTAATGTTATGGATACAAAGATATATGTTGAGGAGGATAAGGGTAATACCAATGTGAATTATCCTCAGTTTACTCTCAACTGAGAGGCTGATGACCACCCCTAGTCCCCTTAAGAATTCTTCAGTGGAAGCCAACACTAAGAAGGGTAAGGGTAAGCAGGACCAGAAATATGTTGATGAAATAACTATCCAGGAGCAGGACTTCAATACTAAAAGGGTCACTAATATGAGTGTTTTGAGTGTTTCTAGAAGTAAAGCAAATTTTTCTTTCAATCTTGATAAGTGGGATTTCCATGAAACCTAGGACTCATGAATCAAGTATAGAGCCCTTGATGCTAGGCATGAGGCGCTGGAAGAAACTGTTGACAAAATGAGAAATAATGCCACTATGTACAATACTGGTAAGGATGTTTTTACTGAGGTAGCTGAGAGTTCTAGATTGCTCGAGGATAAAATTATTAGTATTATTGAGGAAAATATCTCCCCCATCCAAGAGAAAGAAGGAAACAATGATCAAATGCTTAGGAATCTCTTTTCCCTTAACGTTGTTGGCATGAAAGCTATGGTTTCTAACCTTAATGCTCTGAATGTGCTGCTGGAAGGGAACAACATTGATAAAAATGCTATAGTTATTGAGGATGAAGGTGCTAAATAGGAAGAGTAGATTGTTGTCCCGAGTACTAGAACCAGATCCACTACCAAGAAAAAAATGGCTACCCAGCCTAAAGAATTTACTTGCCTGAAGGACTCGATTCAGAAGATTCAGGATCAACTGGTGGACTCCGAGGAGTTCCTCAACTTGCTGGGTTGATTTTCATTTCTGGGAGGTTTTATTTTGTTTCGTGGGATGGTGATCTTTGTGCCTTTTTTTTTTTTTGTGGATGGTGATATATCTATAATATCTTGGGCTGTGCCCCTTTTGTTTCTGTCATCTTCTTGAGGTAGTCATTGCTTTCTTGCTGCTAGTATTGTTTTATCTTTCTTTTCTCTTGTAAAGGGTTTCGAGGCCCCTTCAAAACCTACAGTTACCTCAATAAAAAACTTGTTTAATTAAATTATCAATCAAAGCTCAATCACTTAATTCCTTGAACTATTGCATTGAATTAAAATTCCTAAACACTTTTAATTAAATGAATCCATTCACACATCCTCACACATGTGTGAGCACTTAAAATTCAAATAAAAAACAATTAAAATGGATAATTGCCAAATTTGTCCCATTCTTCCCCAAACAAGCACAAGGTTGACCAATCAATGTCCTTTCACCCGAATCATGCTCACATGGATTAAAGTGGAATGAATCTCAACCGCCCTTTGTGGCTCAATCTTGGTCATCCATTTTGAGGAATTTACTATAAAAGGGATAGCTTCCCTTGCTCAAGGAGGAGGCAATTTGAAGATGCAAAGTTATAATTTTATTTTGGTTTTAGGTTTTGATTAATTTTGTAGCCTCCATTTTCATTGTAGTTTAGTTTTGATGCATTTTAGTTTTATCTTTCATATGATTTCTAGCTTCATTCTCCTTTAGTATGTAGTTGCATTCTTTCTTAGATCACTCAATGTTCTATGTGCATTTAGCTTAGTAGTTTCCATGCATTTAACCTCCATGGTTTTGAGGGAAAAGTATGCAATTTCATGCATATTGCCCATGTTTTGAATCTTCCATATTGGAATAGTCTAGTCACTTATTATAAATGCCAATCTGATGAGTGTCCTCCAAGAATCAAACTCGCTTCAACTAGGAAGTGATAAGCCACTCTTGAGGGTAGTTTTCATAGTGATTTAAATTTGATTTGATGATGCTACCCTTGAATTAATGATTTATTAAGTGTTTGGTGTTTCAGGTTGAAGACCACATTTACCACAAACATTTTTGGTGCCCATCGTGGGGTATGAAACTGATTTTTTTCCCAATTCTCAATATTTTTCACATTTTGACAAAACTGTGCTCATTGTCGTATTATGTTTCATGCCTGCTCGTACGACAAATCAGTAAATTATAGTTTATCATTTCATAACATTGGTATTGTTGTACAAGTCTGGATTTGGTCTGAATTGTCATACTTTTCTATTATAATTATCGTACGGGATATCATTTTGACACATTTTGTCGTATAGTTTTATAAAGATTGTCATACGAGCTTTGATGCTAGAGTTGTCCTCTGTACTTTGTCATTTAAAAAATATAGAACATTTTTAGGGGTCTATTTGATCTAATTTTGGCTTGCTAACACCTAACATATTTGTGTTGGTCTTTTAGGTCTTTGTTTTGACAACCTAACATGTTTTTGCAGGACGTTTAGTGAAGGATTCACTTGTCAAAGTCACACTATGCACACCTATTGTTAAAAAATACTAACACTTTTGTGCTTCTAGGACATTTGAAGAAGAAATGATTTCATTGAAACTACTAAACCTTTGTTTTTTCAAGTTTTCTAATGACTTCATCGACCAAATGATCGTGATTTATTTAATGGTTATTTAGGCACCTAGTTTAAATAGGGTATTACTTGAGTGAGTCAAGCTAAAACACTAGGGGACTATTCTCTCTTCCCTTCTAGGGAAGATTAGATGGATCTACCGATTGAGAAAAAAAATCTTCTAGGAATGACCCACATGAGAACGAGGTGTAAGCCATACCACTCCAACTCACGTAAAAATTTTACTCTTTGGGGCAAAAGCCTCATGAGTCGGATGTCATTTAAGCTTATACTCAACTCACATCTAACACAAAGTAGGGCCTCTTTGTCTCAATATTATTTACATGACTACTTATGATAAGATTTTTTATGGGGCTATACACCTGAATCGTGCTTGCGCAGGCAAAGGATACAACCGAACGAAGATCCTTACTAAAATCTATAGAGTAGAAACCACCCAGTTCACCTCTGAAAGTGGATAATCCAAGTGCAAGGGAGAAAGTAACTCCCCCAAGACACTCGTCATATCATTCCCCCATTATCATTTAGAGTTAGATAATATGATGTCATGACTGAAGCCATTGTATGCTTGGTGACAGTCGTATTCTTATTAGTTATTGGGTATGTACCTAAGTCAACAAGTGTGTGTTTTCTTACTAAGCCAAATTGACTCTAGGGATAAGAAGTGCTTGATTTTTACTCCTTTATGATTGATGCATTTGAATCACCCTAAACTGACACTAAAACAACATAAACACCTTCATACATTGACATTTTCACCTCAAGATTGCACAAATTGGTCCACATTTTGCTCAAAACAAGTGTCAAACTATCCCTATTATACTCTGTCATTTTCACCTATTAGAATTATCATATGAAAAAACACTGTAATAACAACAACTCATCTGATAACGTGGGAATTGTCATATGGGAACCTCGAAATTTTCATATGAGCTTACATCATAAACTAGGCCGTTACCTTGATCTTTGGTATTTGTACTTCCTATCTACCTGGCTTGAATTAATCATAGTACCATGTCACAACAATCGTCAGTTCTTGATTAGTTGGCTTGGCTCATCATCATCTTTCATCCTAGTTTCTTTCACGATCTTAATTTCCATATGCTATCTCATCAACAATTAACCCAAATCAGCTAGGTCACAAGTGTCGTCCAGCAAACATTCAGGTCTCCAAATATGATACCTTGTACCAAGCTCAACAATCTTTCACCAAAACATCTCTTACCAAGATATGAGACAAGTGACCATTTGCAAATATTTGACATTGACCCATCAGTCTAGCCATTCTAAATTCTTAACTACAATTTTCTTTCATGGTACAAACTAGAAGCCAACAACAAAAAGCTGATCTCGATTCAAAGGGAAAATATATCGATGATTCTCCCCCAGGAACCTCATCTTGTCAAAAACCAAGGTCTACTCAAAGGATTCCAAATCAAGATACACCAACTATCTATCAATTAATACCCTTGTTTCAAATGTCAAGCTCCCAACATCAATCAACTCATACTACATATCAAAACACATCGACAATGTTAGTCTATGACTGGGGATCTATCCAAGAATCATAGAGTCACCACACTGGTGTTTCCTCCTCAATTGAGGAACCTACTAAAGAAGAATTCCAACGATGTCAACAAGACAAACACTTTCAAAAGATGGTGCAAATTATTATGCAAATGGACAAGGATAAATACTTTATGTACTTGGCATCTACATGTGTTAAAATTCCTCATGAATTTGATATCGAAGGACTTGTACAACAAGAGGAAGAGTCTCACATCACCATTCTCAATTGATAATTACAAGATATGATATGTGAACTTAGAGAATTGAAGAAAGTGAAAGAACAACCTTCTAACAAATACTTGTTGGAGTCTATATGTCCCTTTCTGTTTGCTAAAAACTTACACATGCCTATGTTCCCCCCTAAGGTTGAAATTATGAAATATGATAAATATAATGGGGAGGGTGAACCTCAAGATCATGTGAGGGAATTATATACTCTCAACATGGATTTTATGCATGAAAGGACATATATAATGTGATTTTTCCCATGGAGCCTCACTGGCCAAGCCTTGGAATGGTTCACAAAACTCTCGTCTGTTAGTCAAACATTTGATGAGCTCGTACAAAAGTTCATCCAACATTATTCTTACAACATCTTACATTCATTCACCATGCTAAATCTATGCAATAACAAACAACATAATGGTGAACCTTTCATCAAATTCCTCCAAAGATGGAGAAATATATTTGTGAGATATCCCCAGAAAATCCCTAAAACTGAGAAAATTGACATCTTCATTAACAATTTGGTACCTAAAATGAACTACGCAATTCAGATGCAAAAACATACTTCCTTTAGTGAGTTTGTGGAAAATGCTATCCGCATCAAAGAGGTTCTTGTGAAAAAAGGAGAACTCACCTTATATAAGGACACTTAACCCTCCAATAATTCTAACAATAACTATGGAAAAGACAAAGGCAAGTATTGGAACAAAAACAAGAATGTGGTCAACAATGGAGTGGTTGACTCATCCAAGTTCAAACCAAGGAGCCAGTTTTCAACCTATATAGTAGTATCCAAGCTACTAAGAACAACGCAAAGGTTCCAACACCATTCAAGAGCAATCCAGACATGCAGAAAGATAAAGCACTGTGGATACCAAAACCCAAGCAAAATTTCACTCCTCTTGGAGAACCTCTCAAAACCGCATTAAAAACTCTGGTGGCTCACAAGATCATCATGATACCAGATTATAAGCCGTGGGAACTAGCGGTTAAACCTAACTGATGGAATGACAATCACTTTTGTGAATATAATAAAAAAAAAGGAAATTTAACTAACGAATGCATGAAGTTGAAGCATTTCATCCAAGACCTCATTGATAACGAGACCATCACAGTTGATGGGCATCAGTCAAATAGTGATTACAAAGATTTCAAGCAACCCCTACCCTCATATGAATAAGGGGAATCCTAAAAGAACAAAGGGGCTAAAGTAAATTACACCTACCCTAATGATGAAAATGTGATTCACATGCTTAAACCATCTAATCAATCAGTTAATGTGATCATCATCAAAGATAAAAAGGAGTTTGAATTTGCTAATGCGCTAACAAGGAATCAAGCTAAGGTTACTCTTAAGGGAGTGACTTCATCGTCAAAACAACCTAAAATATTAAAACCCTCAAAATCAAAGCAAATAGTCACATCAATCCTAGTTGCAAACTACAACTTGGTTGATCAATTATAGAGAACTCCAGCCCAAAAATTTCCATCTTGGAATTAATCAAGATCTCACTGTCACAAAAGGATATTCTTGAAACAACTCTTTTAGAAATAACTATACCAAAGGACCTTGGTGTTGATCAGTTCCAAACTATGGTAGGCCATCTAACCTCACCTCACTGCCTATGTTTTCTAGAAGAAGATGTTAAATTACTGAATCATCCACATAACCAAACCATATATATAGAGGTCTAGATCTATAAATATAGAGTCAAACATGTTTTGATAGATGGAGGTTCCGGTTTGAGCATTTGCAATATTAAGCTCATGATGATATTAGGTTTTTCAGAACACACTATAGATCCCAGCAGAAAGATCACCATAAAAGATTACGAGGAAGAAAGGTCATCAAAAGGATTGGTCATGTTACCTATGGAAGTTGGACCTATTGAGAGATATGTAATTTTCAAAGTGTTGGATTTACCTCTAGCATATAACATTTTATTAGGGAGACCATGGATTCATGACATGTAGACAGTCCCCTCAACATCATATCATCAATGTGTAAAATTTCCACACAACGGAGTGGAGGTTTCTAGTTTGGATGATAACACATACTATTTTAACACTTTGAAACAAGAAAACAACATGGTTTCACATAACAATGAAGCATCTAATGAGAAAGGATCTGAAAGTTCCTGGGTGGCACTCATGAAAATCTTTGAGAAGAAATTGAAAATTACCAACATAGGTATGGGAGAGTATCAGATGTATCCTTTTCCCTTAGTGGCTAATCTCCCTACATCCCCTAGATCTTATGGCATGCCCTCATCATTATTCAAGCTTGCTAGCATTCATAAATTGGAAATACATGAAGGGAATAGTATGGTAAAGCTCATGTTTCTCTCTCAGAAGAGAATGAAGAGAAGGATGTTCTTTATTGGATTTATAAAGGAGAAGAGAATGACCAATAAATTAAGCATGTTGAAATATCCCTTCAAAAATATGGTAAAGGATATCAACTCATGAAACAAATAGGGTATAAAGGAAAATGATCCCTAGGTAAAGATAAAGGGTTAACAGAGCCCATACACATGGAATTCAAGAGTCCAATAGACAAACCAGGGCTAGGATACCATGAACAAAATTTTAACCCTTCTTCTAGCAATATCACTATAAGCCACCAACCAAAGGACTTTGATGATGAGAGTGAAGAAGAAGCAAAGATTACAAGGTTGTCATTTAAAAGGCTATTACATATAAAAAATAAAAATCCTCACTACCAAGGGGAATTGTGTATCCCACCTCAATTCAGAGGCTCAGTGTCCAACCAACTATAGGGTGTGAATCAATTAATTGAAGAAGAAGTAGTAAACCCACCACAAGATGAGTCAAAATTAGAACCCGAAGGTGAACATGATGAGAGATACCTGAACTAGGGGCAACTAGTCACTATCTCTCACATACTAGATCTATTGCACTTCAGGGATACAAGTGTACATGCCATGGAGGTATCTCCATCACACCTTACATCCATACAGGAAGGTACAAAACAAGACACGATGCAAGAAGATGAAGATGACCTAGAAGAAGAAGGTAGTTCTAGTGGAGACAAAGAAGTCTTCATGACCATAGTACAATACCTATGAAGGTCTGATGAAAATAAAATTGATTCTCATAAATACAAGTTTGGTCAAGGTAAAAATCATGACCTAGAAGGAAGGCATCGTAACTGGGGGCAAATAGTTTCTCCTACCCATATCCTAGACATATCCCTTTTGATGGGAACAATCTCTCATGAGTATGAATGAGATTCTCTCTCAGATGCTATAGTAAATATTGAAGTCAATGTCATCCATAAATACACACCTCAATTTGAACAAGGAGAGAGTTCAAATGCTTGCCAGACAACTGTCCTTCCTCAAAACATCAATTGGAACTTTGGAGATGATGCCATGGACAATCACACTAGAGGTAGGTCCACTTCAAGAATTGAGATCATTCCTCTTAGAATTTTTCTTGAGCAATTGTCTACTTGGGAGAAGAACCAAAGCACTAACATTAGTTCAAACGTGTTGAATTCACTAAATAATAACAATGAATCTAATAGTGAATTTAGGATGCTTCACGGTCTAGGGAGTCCTTTAGAGAGTAATGTGATAGATCTTGTCTTACCCATCAAAATAATTGATCATGATAACATGGTGCTATCCTTAGAGCCTACTGGATCATTATTCCTAATCCATCCTTAACTTATTGAGTGGAACTCAAGTGAGCCTTTAAACCTAATCTCTTCTCCAAATGACTACACTTTGGCTTGTTACCTGAATGTTATTGAGCCCCTCACTTCTTCCACCAGTGCAATGAGTGTAAACATGATAGAGGGGGATATCATGTTTCTTAGTCTTAAAAAGAGAAATAAAAAGAAAAAGAGGTCTGGTAGTGAAAACCACTTTGTGGCAGTGTTAGAACCAAAAATATTAAAAAAAATGACGTATCCAATGGTGCAAACCTCTCAGAGGCGCCAGAGGATGGGAAACTTGATATCTCACCTAATCACTTTCAGGAGCAGTCTTCAGTGCTTATAGAGCCTACACAATTGGTCAACATGGGAACAACAGAGGTAAACCAATTGATATATTTTTTTACAATCCTTGTCCGAAGAGGAGAAACAATAGTTTACCCAATTTTTCATGAACAAGAAGATCAATTTCACCGGTCCTACTCAGACATGCCAGGACTTGATGCAGACTTGATAATGTACCATTTTTCAATTGCTCTTGCTGTCAAGCCAGTCAAATAGAAGCTCAGGAAGATGCACCCTCATGTAGCACTATTGGTCAAAGTTGAGATAGAAAAATTATTAAAAGAAAAATTCATCAGAGCTATAACATATGCCAACTGGATTTCAAATAGCATACATGTTTCCAAGATTGATAAATCAACTCGAGTCTGTATAGAATTTCAGGATTTGAATAAATCTTATCGAAAATATTATTTCCCACTTCCCATTATTGACATGATTGTGGATCTCACAATATGATACAGAATGTATTCCCTCATGGATGGCCTTTCAGGATACAATCAGATAAAAATAGCACCCAAAGATCAGGAGAAGACAAATTTCACGTGTGCTTGGGGAACATTCTATTGGAATGTTATGCCTTTTGGTCTCAAAAATGTAGGAGCAACATACCAAAGGGATATGATGACCATATTCCATGACATGATGCATAATAATATGGAGGACTATGTTGACAATACTTTGGTGAAGTCAACAAAGAGAGCTACACTCTTAGCTGACTTAGAGAATATTTTTAATAGAATAGAGCAATTAAAACTAAGGCTAAATCCAAAAAAGTGTTCCTTTGGTGTGACATCAGACAAGACCCTTGGGTACATTGTCTCAACAAAAGGAATTGAAGTTGATCCCAAAAAAGTAGTAGCAATTATAGAAATGCAATCGCTAAGAAATATCAGCCAAATCAAAATGTTACAAGGCAAGATACAGTCAATTAGGAGGTTTATCTCACAACTAGTAGATAAAGCACAACCCTTCACAAAAACATTACACAAGGGTGTAGCATTCAAGTGGGATGAAGGATGTGAGAAGCACTTTTAATAGATCAAATACTACCTAGAAAAACCTCCTATATTAATGGCACCAATACCAGGAAAACATCTTATGCTATATATCAAAGCTACAGAAACATCACTTGGAGCTCTGCTAGCACAACATGATGAAACAGGAAAAGAAAGAGCAATCTAATATATAAGCAAGACAATGGTTTCCTATGAGCTCAATTACACCATCATTGAAAAATGTTTCTTGGTGGTGGTATTTGCTTCTCAAAAGCTCCGATACTATATGCTCGCACATTCTATCAAATTGATTGCAATAATTGATCCTTTAAAGTAATTGTTAAACAAGGCATCTTTGACTGGTACACTAGAAAAATGGGTGATGATAATCAATGAATTTGAAATTAAATATATAGATAGAAAAGAAATCAAAGGACAAGTCATTGCTGATCATCTAGCAGACATTCCTCTTCAAGACACTAAGCCCCTGACCATAGAGTTTCATGATGAAGCTATTCTACATCTGACGGAGCACTCTTGGAAAATGCTCTTTGATGGCTCATTCACACAAAAAGGGTCTAGAGTTGGTGTTCTCTTTATAACACCCCAAGGTTACTAAATTCCCAAAGCATATAAGATGATCTTTCCTTGCACAAATAGAATCGCTATGTATGAAGCTCTGGAAAATGGACTAAAGTTGGCTATCGAATGGAAAATCACATTACTGCACATCTACGGGGATTCTCAGTTAGTGATAAATCAAGTGAATGATCATTATCAAACCAAGGATGAAAATCTCATACAATATAAGAGGATGGTTGATGATCTAAAGAAGTACTTTGTATTCATCACCTTCCAACAAATATCAATGAAAGAAAATAAAGTTGCTGACACCATGGCTAATTTGGCCTCAATGTTACAATTGGAAGAGAATCTTTTTCACTATGATTGCTTGGTGGAAGAACTCCCTTTTCCAACCTATGATTATCCAAAATCCCAAATTGTATGCTCATATGTGGCCATTGAATCCTCTTGATACAACCAAATATACTTCTACCTGCATGACCAAATACCCTGATGACCTATCTAGAAATGAGAAGAAAAATCTTACAAGAAATGTGTCATGTTATTTGATCATCGCTAATGATTTGTACATATGAGGTCTAGACAGTACTCTCCTTAGGTGTCCAGAACATGAAGAGTCTAAACATGCACTAAAAGAAGTCCACGAAGGTATTTGTGGGCCTCACTTGAATGGTATTTTGTTAGCTAAGAAACTCCTAAGGGTGGGGTACTATTGGCCTTCCATGGAGAAAGATGCTATTTAGTTTTCTAAATCCTACAATAAATGCCAATTACATGGTAACCTAATCCATGCTCCTGCTTGAGAGTTGTTACCTTTCATCACACACTGGTCATTCCAATAATGAGCCTTGACTTAACATGGAAAATATACCCCTCCTCATCCAGTGGACACAAATTCATTATTACAACCATTGCGTACTTTACTAAGTGGGTTGAAGTAGTCCCACTCATTAAATAAACTGAGAAACAACTATTCATGTTTATCCTAAACTACATCATCTGTAGGTATGAGATACCTTTCTCTATTATAAAAAATAATGAAGGACAATTTAAAAACAAAGATATGGATGATTTATGTGAGAAGCTAAAAATTACCTAGCATTTTTCCTCTATTTATTATCCTCAAGGAAATGGACAGGCTAAAGCATCCAATAAGAACATATTGAAAATCTTGCATATGATAGTAAGTCAAGAGAAGATTGGCATATTAATTAAATATGGCTTTGTGGGCTTATCGAACCAACATTAGAACACCTATAGGGGAAGCATAATTTTCTTTGGTATATAGCGCAAAAGCAGTATTGCTGATGTAAGGAGGGCAAGGACAACCAGGGCCAAAGGCACTCCCAACTATCCAAATCAACTTGTAGAATAACTCAGAAGTAACACCACATAAAGAGAGAGAAATAAAGCAGAATATTCTTATTATTTCATCAAACATCATACATGTCAAGCTATAAGGCCTTCCCAGTTTTGGCCATATACATTTAGATCATTTATAGAATAATCTTCATACCTGTGAGGTCACAGACCTGTGATCCAAATCTTCTATCTCTTTTCTAACTAAGATCTGCCTCAAATCTAAGAACATAAACTAAATATATACAAGAGACCACAAAATATGTCAACCACCAAAGATCCTATAGATACAACATAGGAAACAACAAAGAGCCATATTTAGGTCCACACATCCCAATGAGAGACCCAACATTAATTACTCTACAAAAATTAAATACATACGTCAGCCAGAAGATCCAACATTCAAAAACCAACTCGTTGAGAAAGACTACTGAGTGCAGAGACCAGTCGGTGAAAACCACTGAGCAACCAAGACAACCACTAAGACCCCTTCGGTGAAGCCAACCAAAACAAGTAATCGATCCCAAGTGGTGAAACAAAAAACCTTCAACTGACCAACAAGAAAGGTTACCAAGCACTTTATTGAGCAGTCTCCAACAAGCTATCGAACCAAAACAAATATATTTTTGGTTGATACAGGATTGCCAAGAACCTAAGATGCTCCTACATCAGACACCTAGGGTTAAAAGAAATGATTCTCTGAATCATGAATCAGGTATAACCTGAATTGAATCTAACTTAGATTAAGAAATCCAAGATGAGTCCTCAATTGGTCTGTTCTTCTACTTTACTAGATATTCCATGTAATCCTTTCCTCTTGCACTTCTACCAACTCTCTGTTTTCAAATATGCTTAACTCCCTCTATCTATTTCTTAGGACAATCACTTGGTATTATCACTTCTTCATCGGGTTCATGATACTCATACAAGTCTAAAATGTTGAATATAGGTGATATATCCATGTCATCGGGTAATTCTACTTCATAAGAATTTCCACTGTCAAATATTCTCAATATCTTGCAAGGACCAAATTTCTTCATCTTCATTTTACCATATGTTCCAATAGGAAATTTTCCTATCTTCAACTGAATTATAACTCCATCACCAACTTCAAAAGTCTTATGCCTTCTTAATCTATTTGCACTATCCTTGTATTTTTTATTACTTTGCTCCAACTTATGTTTTAGTTCCTCATGCATTGTCCTCATAAACTCAACAAATTTTTCTCCTTCATCACTCCTCTTCTCTTCTCTAGCAATATCTCTCAAGTCTAATATACCTCTTGGTTGTGTGCCATAAACAATCTTAAAAGGTGTCTTTCCAGCACTTATATTTATTGAACTATTATATGGAAACTCCGTGTTTGCCAATATCAAATCCCAATTACTCAGTGTCTCCAACTAAGAATCTCAAAAAATTACCTAAACTGTAGTTTAAAACCTCTATTTTTCCACCATTCTAGGAATGAAATGTAGAAATATATTTTAACTCAGTGTCCAACTTCTTCCAAAGTGTTTTCCAAAAATAGCTAACAAACTTACTATCTTGGTCAGAGATGATACTCTTCGGTAATCCATGCAATCTGACAATCTCCTTAAAGAAAAGATCTACTATATGTATTGCATCTAATGTTTTTCTACATCATATGAAATGTGTCATCTTGGAAAATCTATCCACAACAACAAATATGGAATCATTACCTCTTACTATCCTTGGTAAGCCAAGAACTAAATCCAAACTGATATCACTCCAAGGTTTCTCAGGAATAAAAATTGGTGTATATAAACCAATATTCTGACTTACTCCTTTTGCAACTTGACAAAATCCACAAATTTTCACAAATTTCTAAATATCCTTATACAACTGAGGCTAAAAATACCTTTCCTTAAGCAAACTCAATGTCTTATCAATACCAAAATGTCCAGCCAATCCACTACTATGTTTTTCCTTGATCAAATTAGTTCTCATTGATCCTCTCAGTATGCACAACTGAATACATTTGAACAACACATATTCTTGAATGAAATAGTCTTCATACTTACTCGGTTGATTGGAAATAGGTGCTATGCACATTCTCCACTGCTCAGAAAAAATAGGGTCATTTTCATACAAATACTTTATATCATCAAAGCCAAGAACTTCAATTTTCATTTCAGTCAAAAAAGATATTCTTCTACTCAATGCATCAACAAATCAGTTAGAAACTCCACTCTCATGCTTTATAACAAAAATGAAACTCTACAAATACTCTACCCATTTCATATGTTTCTGATTCAACTTATTCTGACTACCCAAATACTACAAAGCCTTATGATCAATATTCAACACAAATTCACTCGACATCAAATAACGTCTCCATTTCTTTAGAGCTTTAACAATAGCATAGAATTATTGATCATAGACATAATATTTCCTTTTAGCATTATTCAAATTTTCACTAAAGAAAGCAATAGGTTTACCTTCTTGAGTCAACACAGCTCCTATTGCACTTCCACTTGCATCACATTCAACATGAAATACCTTATTGAAATCAGGTAAGGATAACTCAAGAAATTCAATAACCTTTTGTTTCAAATTCTCAAAACTCTTATAAGCTCCATGTGTCTATTTGAATTCTTTTTTGTCTCCTCTCATTGTCTCAGTCATAGCATTACAAATAGAACTAAAATTTCTTATAAACTTCCTGTAAAAACTTGCCAATCCATGAAATGATCTTACCTCACTCACATTTTTAGGTGTAGGCCAACTAAGTATAGCTTCAAGCATCTCAGGATCCATCTTCAAACCATCAGCTGAAATTAAAAAACCTAAATACACAAGTTCTTCTTTCATGAAGGATCACTTTTTCAAATTAATCAACAACTTTTTTTCTTTCAATCTCTGCAACACTTGTATTATATGAATCAAATGCTCTTCTCTAGTCTTACTGAATATCAAAATATCATCCAACTATACAATCACTCATTTATTCAAGAATTTCTTCAAAACTTCATTCATTAGCCTCATAAATTTACTCAGTACGTTAGTTAAAACAAAGGAAATAACCAACCACTCATAAAAACCTTCTTTTTTTTTGAAATCAGTCTTCCGCTCATCACCTTCTTTGATTATGATCTGATGATATCCGCTCTTCAAATCAATTTTGGTAAAATATTTTGCTCCACTCAAACAATCCATTATATCATCCATCCTCCATATAGGAAATCTATACTTAACCATGATTTTTTTGATTTCTCTTGAATCAGTACACATTCACCATTCTCTATTTTTCTTAGGTGCTAACACTATTGGTACTGCACATGGACTCAAAATTTCACTGATCAAACCCTTGTTCAACAACTTATGAACTTGTCGGTTGAGTTCCTCATTCTCGGTCAGTGTCAATCTATGTGGTGCCTTGTTTGGAAAAATCACTCCATGAATCAAATCCATATAATGAATAATATATCTCATTGGTGGAAAACCATCAGGTACATTATTTGAAATTATCTCCTTGTACTCGGTGAACGTTTCTCAACTTTTTTAGGAACTTTATCTTCTGTGTTCTTACTCAGTTTGTTAGGAATCAAAGCATAACATATATCATTCCTTTTCAAATCCTTAACAAAATGTCTACCTTCCATCAAACAAAATTTTACAGATGTACATATCTCTCCAACAAATTCTTCAACCAAAGGTAACAATATTTGTTTCTTACCATCAAACCAAATAGTAAATTTGTTCACTCTTCCATCATGTATAACATGTCTATCATATTGCCAAGGTCTACCCAATAAAATATGACAACAATCCATTGGCATAATATCACACAACACCTTATCATAATACTTTCCAATTTTCAGATTCACTTAACATTGTTCACTCACCATTAATTTATTCTCATCCTTGATCCATGAAATCTGATAGGGCTTTGGGTGCTTCATTATTTCCAACTACAACTTTGTGACCATCTCCTGCGATGCCAGATTCTTGGAGCTTCCACTATCAATAATTACCTTCCAAAATTTGTCTGCAACTCTGCATTTGGTCTTGAACAAAATTTTCCTTACATGATCTTTCTTTTCACTCCAGAATATTCTTTTTACCACTAGGTTTCCTTCCTTCTCAAGTTCATTCGGTGACTCTTATTACACTAAATCATTTCTGCTACTATTGACTTTCTTTCTTGCATGTGTACACTCAAAATATCTATTTCCTTCTTCACCACAATTATAATAAGTTCCTTGGAACCCTCTTTTTCTATAACCACCTCGAGAGTAGTTGCCTCTTCCTTGGAATTAACTTCCACCTTTCCAGTTGGTGTTTCCCTTGTCTTGATGTGTGTCTTGATTTTTCTTATCTTGATCAGTTCTATTGTGTTCACCATAAGATCTACCTCTTCCTCTAGGGAATTTACCTCCTCTTCCTCTTTTTCTTTATTTATATCTTTTGTTCAATTTCTCCTCATCTTTTAGGACAAACTTATATGCCTCTTCAATACTTTCCATCTTTACCAAGATGATCTCATCTTGTATATAAATTCTTAATCCATTCATATATCTTGCTATTCTTTCCACCTCATCTTCAACATGTCCAGATCTGATGTCTAATCTGTAAAATTCTTCGGTGTAATATTTTACTGACCTATCCTTCTGCTTCAAAATTTTCATTCTCCCAACTAGGTTAATCTGGTAATCACAAGGTAGAAACTTGCCTTTCAATTTTTTTATCATCTTATCCCATACCTTGATCTTGTATTTACTCTTCTTTCGATCCAATTGCAGATGCTCCCACCACAAGGATGCATGACCTTTCAACTTTGTACTTGTAATCTTCACATTTTTCTCCTTTGATATATTCTCATACTAAAAGTATTTCTCCATCTCAGTTATCTAGTCTATTAATTCATCATAATCCAACCTTCCAATATATACTCGGGAGGATTAAACTGAGGTGTGGTCTTCAAGCTTGTCAATGTTCACAAGAATATTTCTTCTTCCTGATCCATTACAGGTGTAGGTGCGGCTTCACCTTGCACTTCTTCAACTTCATCATCACTAACATCTTCAAGATGTCCCTCTGCGTTGGGCTATCGCAACAACATCCAATATCATAGTGGTCTATCTTAGCATATCACCTAGACATGGATCTGCATTTATTCTCCCATGGACCATCTTGAAACCCTCTGCAATTGTAGGTCAGATCACAATCTACTACCCTACAACAAATATCACTAGGATTCACAAGAAGGAACCTCAGATCTCACCTTTTCTTTGATACCACCTGACACAAGGAGGGCAAGGACAACCAGGGCCAAAGGGACTCCCAGCTATCCAAACCAACTTGCAGAACAACTCGGAAGAAACAACACAAAAAGGGAGAGAAAGAAAGTAGAACATTCTTATTATTTCATCAAACATCATACATGCCAGCCTGTAAGGCCTTCCCAGTTTCAGCCATATACACTCAGATCATTTACAAAATAATCTTCATACCTGCGAGGTCACAAACCTGTGATCCAAATCTTCTATCTGTTTTCTAACTAAGAACTACCTCAAATCTAAGAACATAAACTAAATATATACAAGAGACCAAAAAAGAGGTTAGCACCAAAGATCCTATAGATCCAACATAGGAAATATCAAAGACCCAGATTTAAGTCCACACACATCCCAATGAGAGACCCAACATTTATTATGCTACAAAAATTAAATGCATACGTTAGCCAGAAGATCCAACATCCAAAAACAAACTAGGTGAGAAAGACTACTAAGCACAGAGACCAGTTAGTGAAAACCACTGAGTAGCCAAGACAACCATTGAGACCCCATTGGTGAAGCCAACCAAAACAAGTAACCGAGCCCAAGCAGTGAAACAACAAACCTTCAATTGACCAACAATAAAAGTTATCAAGAAATTTACCAAGCAGTCTCCAACAAGACACCGAACCAAAAAAAACATATTTTTGGTTCATACAAAATTTCCAAGAACCCAAGATGACCCTACATCAATTTCATATTGAAGTTGAAGATTACTAGATTTCTAGAATACAAGAATTAGAATTACTTGACGAAAGAAGGAAAGAAGCATTCGACCATTTAAGGGTCTATTAGAAAAGGATGTCTAGATGTCACAACAAAAAAGTAAGACACAGATAATTCCAGGTTGGAGATATTTTACTTAGATAAAATTCAAAGAATCAACAACATCGTGAGAAAAAGGGCAAATTTGAACCCAGCTGGCTGGGCCCCTTTGTGATTACTGCAATATTTGCCTCTGGAGCATATCAACTATCAACTCTAGAAGGGGAGATATTTCTTGATCCCATCAACATGATCCACCTGAAAAAATTCTACAACTAGACAATCTGAGCAGTTCCTGTACAACAAAAATGATTCTGAAAAAAATACCAAAAACAAAAAAAAGCATATAAGCCAAAAATATTTGGAAAAAGTCCTGAAGAATGATCATCCTGGTGAAAAACTGGGAAACAAGCACCTTGATGGATCAACAAAAAAATGAAAAAGCAAGAAAATACAAAAAAAAAAAAAAAAAAGAAGTAAATAAGCAAAAAAAAATGAAAAAGAGAAAAAAGTGCCTTGGTAAAAACTTGGTAAACAGGTGTCATGGTAGAAAAAATAGGAATTATACCAAGTGGTGAAAAACTAGAAAATAGATGTCACTTGTAACTAGCACTCCATCTATCAATGTGTGGCTTGACTGTCTCAGCTCTACCTTGTTGCACTTAACAAACTCTTCATCACTTTCGTGACCTTGTGCAACCCAACCCAAACATTGAGTTAGCATCCTAAGTTTGGAACTAATTGATATCTTAGTCTTATATGTTTATTCATCACTAAGGAAAATCTTCTCATTATTAAGTCAACACCTTGTCAGTCATCCTGCTAATCAATGTTAGCTACCTTGGTCTTCTATCCACTGGACAGTTTGCCACTGACACCACTGGTGTTTCTCAACACCTTAATTCAACAGTTTTTCTCAACCCTACTTATTTGGACACACCTGTGTTCTTCAAACACACATCGGATAAAGCCCTTAAAATCTTGGTTTATTAACATTCAAGCACACAACAATGTTTTTCAACACTAGCACCCACAAGCACAAATGTGTTTTTAAACACCTTACATAGAAAAACCTACAACAATCAAAACTTGCTAAAAATAATGATGATCAGTTTCTTTAATGTTGTTTGTTATCGATGATTTTCATACTCTTTTCTTTGATTGCTTCTTGTTGGTGTATTTATGATAACCCTATAAAATCAAAAAAACAAGGTGTATTTGATAATAGCTTCTGCATTAAGGTGGAAAAGCCTCACATCCATTGATCCTGTTTTCTTGCATGCCAAGGTGAGGTTGGAACTATCTCCTTGACTGTTAAATATTCCTATTTACACAAGAATGCACTCATGGTTATCTCGGCTCTGAATGCCTTGATACGAGTGTATCCTTGAAATATCAACTTGAAATAATGTTCAGGTCATCCTAGTTCTTATACCTTGATGCTTACATTATTTTCCCACATCTTATCTGATGAAATTCATACTCATATCCTTATGGTTGCAGTGACACCAGTAAGGGTTGTATTGACTCTGATGTCCCAAACACTCGATGATGACAAACTGGCTAAAGGAATTAGTGACTAGACTCGTGTTGTAGGATGGATTTCATTCTTAAGCTTTCGTAATAGCATTATAACAATAAAAGAGCTATCCTTCTCATGTCCAATCCTTTACTGAAGCAATAAAGTGCATTAATCTCCTTAAGGTTATACATCTACAAATAGAAAGTCAGAATCCACCAAGCAAGAATCAAATCATCATAGTTTTCAGAGAACATAACATCATGATAAGAGAATGTTATATATTGAGAAAAAATGAGATACGTTTTCATCCAAGATATATACAAAATCTGCTCAGCGCAATGAAATAAGACAATAAGCTACTCAGGAGTAACACTTGAATGAGAAAAAGATAAGAATTCATGACATCACACAAAGGATGAATCGATCATATATATATATATATATAAGTAAATAAATAAATAAATATCTCAAAAGTATTAGTTTCTACAAAAGGTGCTCAGATAATCTTGAGAAAAATATGTATCCTCGATGTGAATGAATCATGTACAATCAATGGATCTCACAAAAAATAGAAAGGGATAAGAGAGAAGAGGGAATATCAAGACTCGTTCCCTCCCCCACTACCATCACAAGGGGGAGGAAGAGGAACATCTTCTCGAGGTGGAGGGCCCACTCCCTCAGATCTGTCCAAATACTGTGAATATGGTGGTACCTGCTACGCTACAGGAACTACCACACTGTATGCTGCTACATAGTAGGTGTTGGTAATCTCCAATTTTATAGAGTACCATATTGAAATTTTCTAAGGCATTATAATGTACTCTAAATGATGTTCTAAGTTGACCTCTTTGAGAGGATGAAAATTTGATGCCCAATTAAGTGTCATGAGAAATCACTTTGGGATTTTGTTATGTGCATATCATTGAGCCTATATATCCACTTGCAACCCCCTATGATCAGTTTGAACTTGTTTTTGTTGCACCTAGTTTGAGGGGTTTGCATAAATTTGTAGTATGCACATCTCCAAGATTAGTGAGATGACCTACTTTGGAGGCCTACATATCATGTCCACTTGGCTATTATGACATAAAAATCATTTTTCCATGTTCTATTCATGAAAAATAACCCCTATCTCCATTTTTAGACCATGGTCAATTCATTTGACTAGTCTGGTAAGCTCAAAGTAAATGCAACTTATTCAAATATGCAGTTTGCATAGTGTTACTGTTATTAGGTGGCCTACTTTGAGGATTAATAAAAATGAACCTATCGGTCATCAAGACAAGCCAATTGCATTCTTGTATTTTTCATATCTCAGAGTACCCAATTACAGGGTTCTAAGCTCTCAGGAGTTGATTCAATATTTTTGTCAATCTCGATCCAAATCCAGTTTATTCAATTTTTAATTTGTAGGTGCATAGCAGTTTCAAAATCCAAGTTTGGTCAGTAATATCTTGCACCTAGGTTCGATTTAGGCAAAACCCTTTTGCATGCATACTCACTCTACATAAAATAATCAATGGTCTCAAGTGACTGTATTCATAATTATACAAGCTCTAAATATCAAGGATATGGAAATTTGTCTTCACACCTATCATGTGTATTGTAATACTTGTTTGTCGATCTGTTCCAAGGGAAGGGTTAAATTCTACAAGAAAGTATCTGTGAACTTGAATACCATAATTGGATTCATAATTATAACTTTATGATGACATAAGTAGATTTGTGAATGCAAGTCATTGACATATTGAAAGCTTAGTGGTTGAGTTTTATGTTCATATGGATTATATTATGGTTGTATGTTCGACTCTATAACCCATGACAAAGGCACTAGTTTATGTAGTTTTGAAGTATTTTCAAAAGCAATCTCAAATCATTACCAGATCATTTTAATTTTATGTTGATTAGTGTAAGAATGGTCTGATCTAGTTCTCAACATGCTTAATGCAAGTGGAATTTTGTATAAAATTGGTAGAGTTTTAAAGACCCATTACCTATAGGTCTAAGAACTATCCATAGTTGTGTATCTGCATAATGTTTTCTAACAAAAAGTTTATTATATATGCAAATTTACAGTATTAGGAAAACCCTCATGAGTGTGTGGAAATGGAAGTGAAGAAGGATTTTATGCCTTGTTAATGTTGGCTTTTACTGTCCTCAATTTGTATATGATGCATATTTTGTGAATGAGGTGAAGATCATTAAGTCTAATTCCGATTTTATCTTTAAAGAACCAACATAAATGGTGACTCTGCTGGGGAGACTAAGGTTTTAAATCCATTTAAAAAAGTGTCAAGGTGTTTAGAATCTGAAATTTATTTGAGATCTGTGTAATGTCAACCTGGAAGTGATTTTATTTCAGAAAGTGTAAAGAAGATTGTGTGGCTTTGCTGGTTGGAGAAAACCCAAAAATGAATATATGTTGAAAATGGCTTTTACTGTTTGAAGTTTTTCCTCTACAAGGAGGTGGTGATTCTAAGTGAAAAGAAATTGATGGAGGTACCAAGAAAGCTCCAAATACACCATGTTTTCAGTCAAAGAGAAATGAGAGCAGAAACTATAATTTATTTCTAGGTAATCCTCATGTTTATATGAGAGAAAAGTTCCTTATTGAGTGAAGTAGCACTAAGAAAAGGAAATAGTGGTGATAACGTGAAATGTTTCTCAGTTATTCATTGTATTCTTTATACTTTTGAGAAGTATGTTTGTATTTTAAATTCATTCTCATTTTGAGGAAAACTTAGTTCTTGTTTTAAGAGGTCATGAATCTTGTAGTCTTAAGATCTCTTGCTGTTAAGAAAATGTCTGTAATAGCATGAATGTCATGATGTATGAGTCACATGTGCACCCCAACATGGTTGGAAGTGAAGCTATGAGTTCCAATTATCCTCAAACCTACAATTTGAAGAGGGATTTAAAAATTGAGAGATATGTGGCTATAAATTTCCATGGTATCCATGGTTACCCAAATCCTATTCCATAAGAGATCATAAAATAATTGCCTAGATTCAAGGGTATGAAAGAGGAATCAACTAAGAAGCATCTGAATAAATTCATTGAGTTGATAGAGAACCATGAGGTTGATCATGAGGATATCATTATGATATTGTTTGCACAATCTTTAATGGGTGATGTGAGAGAATGGTTCTCAGTTTTGTTACCACAGTCTATTAGCTCATGGAATGAATTTGAATCAACATTCAATGAACAGTTCATTGAGTGGGTTAGTGAATATATCTTTCTCACTAATATTTTTGATATTCATATTGGAGATAAGGAGCTAGTGTCTAATTTTAATTTTATATTTATGAGAACCCTGAAGAAAATCCCTGAGAAGTGTAGACCCCAGGATGAAATGGCTTTATTTGTATACTTGGGTGCATTTGATCTTAAAATGAGCTAAAAGCTGAGAGATAAAGAGCCTCTGAGTTTACATCAGGCATACCAAATGATAATGGACATTGAAGGAATGATGAAGTTTGGCTTCATGAAATTTCATAAGTCTGAAAATACAGTTTCTCATGGGGCTGCATACAGGGTTGAATGTAGAAATTTAGAGGTTCCAAGGAATTCTCAAAATTTTGGTGAGTTTGTTGCTCCAACTAGTGCACAACTGACCAATATAAATCAAATTGAGCATGTGGATTTTTACCAATAGTATGGAGCTTTTATTGAATCTATTAGAGTTGATGAAAACTATCAACCCATAGCTCCCAAGAATCACTTGCATGCAAACCTGTCATAGAAAGAGAGAAGCAAAAAAGCTATGGAGGCCAAAAATAATAGATTGATGGAAGAGGAAATATCTTGTGCAAACAATGAAGAAAAAGTCTCAATGCAATAACATCCTCAATTAATTAATAACCATCAAATTGAATAATTTACAAAGAGGGGATCCTTATAAAAGGATACCGAAACCCTAAAGGGGAAAAATCTAGGTTGCATAATAATAATTAATAAAAGAATTAATTATTAAATGTCTAAATTTTAGCTTAAGTAAAAGAGAGATAATAAGTGACTTAATAATTAAATCAATATGATTTAATTAATAAGTGGAATCA
>MU223248.1:1782169-1839728 GCA_018584345.1 Thuja plicata
ATAAGGCCTGATGAGGTACCCAAGTACAAAAATCTCTATAAAGAGGAGAAATAGAGAAAACCACATGGGAAAAACCCTACTCCAAAAAGAGATGAATCCTAGTGAAGGACTGAAGAAGCCTCCAAACCAGAGAAAGTCCCAGAAAATAGGAATAGAGAAAGAACATGTAGAACACCTCTGAAGCATGAAGCTGTAAACATTGTTGAAAAATAACTGCTGGAACCTCCACTGTAATAGAGCATGATTAGGTAGAGAAGACTTTAAATAAATCCTGAAGAGTTGATCAATCAAAGATGGAAGAATGCATCCAAAATAGGAATGAAAGAAGAGTCTCCATATGGTAAATGATACATCTCACCGAAATGCATAGGTACCAACCACTGCATTTTCCTAGTACATAGGAACAAATACTGAATACATAGATCACTCCATTGAACCAAGGAAGTATTAGAACCAACAAGAGATACCCCCCATAATGCTGAACATGGAGAGGTCTGATAGGAACACTAAAATGTAATGCCAAAAACAATTGCAAGAAGAAGAATCAGGAACACCAATAGTGCAAAAGAAGGTACAAGCACAGGATAAAGGGCGGTGTCAAAGTAGAAGAAATGATCTTCTAGACACAAATCATGAGGCTAATGTCACGGAAGGGACACTAACTTGACAAAGGTGGATGAGCACAAAAGGAAAAATATCATAACCCCCCACGACACTTTATAACTGAGTGCGAGTACAAACAAGCACAAGGTGTACAAGATCCTAGATATGCAACTCTAGGCACTTTATTTCAGTGCATTTACAAAAGAAAGCTACAAAAAGGTGTATACAATGTTCAGAGAAAGAAATAATCCCAGGATCTGAAACATCCAAGATATCTACCAGAATGCCATAAAGGAAAAAATTGAATACATAGATATATGGAGCAGAATGTAGGTGTTAGACCCATAGAATAAGAAAGAGAATAGAAGAAACTTTTCGACCCCATGCGGAAGTTGAAAAAAGGAGTTCGTATGAGCAAGATATGGCTCCTAGAGTGTAAAATAGAACCCTGACATTGATAGGAGAAAAAACCCACAAGATGGAAAAATTAGAAAATATATCCTCCAAAAAGATGTCCATCTCAGAAAGAGCTTTTCGACGATATAAGGAAGTTGAAAATTAGCCTTCGTTTGCTCCAGATATGAGCAAAAAACCACCGGGAAGTCAAAAATTAAGTGAACCTCATGAAACCTCAGCCAAAAATGGTGGAGCCCTGCTAAATTGGCGATTCCTCCAAAAAACAATACTACCTCCAGATTTCCCACTAAAATGGCAGAAAACAAATATTATTTTTTTTAATGAAAAAATAAAATAAAAAAACATTATGCTTTGAAAAAAAAAAAACATAAAAAAACACATGCTTTTTTTAATATAAAAAAAACACAAAAAAAAGTTTATTAAAAAATCTTGGGGCCTGTGGCTGCTGACATTAGCGACATGGGAACTGAGGCAGATTTTTGCCTCAAAAAGCATGCCAAGGTCATGCAAGCAAAAAAGAGGGCCTAGACTTCAACTGTGTCCAAATAAGACGCACCTTATATGAAAATATGGGTTTTGGGGGTATCCGGACACAACCCAGATGTCAATTTTTGTTCAAACTGCTCCAAACAAAAAATCCTTCCAAAAACCACTAAAATATGAGATAAAAACCTCTCAAAAACACAGATATAAAGAACAAGGCCAAATCTCTCATGAAGAGAACATGGGCATGAAGATCTGGAGCTTTAATACCATATTGGAGCTAATGAAAACTATCAACCCACAACTCCCAAGAATCACCTGCATGCAAACCTGTCACAGAAAGAAAGAAGCAAAAAAGTTATGGAGGCCAAAAATAATAGTTTGATGGAAGAGGAAACATCTTGTGCAAACAATGGAGAAAAACTCTCAATACAATAACATCCTTAATTAATAAATAACCATCAAATTGAATAATTTACAAAGAGGGAATCCCTATAAAAGGATACCATAACCCTAGAAGGGAAACCCTAAAGGGAAAAATCTAGGTTGCATAATAATAATTAATAAAATAATTAATTATTAAATGCCTAAAATTTAGCTTAAGTAAAAGAGAGATAATAAGTGACTTAATAATTAAATCAATATGATTTAATTAATAAGTGGAATCACTTTATTACTCTAACAAAATCTACTTGACACATTAAGTCCCAAATTGAGAGGGAGATAAGGAAAAATTTAAGCAATGAGGGTGTTCTAGTAGTAGACGTTCAAAGATAGCCTATTAATAATGATCATGCAAGTGAGAAACATAATGTAGGTGTTGTAAATGCTAAGTCGGGTCATTACCAGCATGCTGCTCCAGTTAGAGATTTTTCTCCTTGCAATGCTGGTTTTATTTCTTATGATGGTAATGTTGATCCAAGGAGTTGTACAATGTACTCCAATGAAATGGACAAGCCTTAGCCTATATTTACACCAATTCCATATGTCCAAAATGATGTATATGAATAACCACTTGATGTTTGTATGCATAAAATCAACTTGCAAATGATTGTGTATATGCTGTCCTGGAACAAGAACCCCTTCATACAGTAGATTATGTTCCTTCTTAGTGTTATCGTCAACAAGGTTTCCTTGATCCAACATATGTGTTTGAAAAGGTTGAGTCCCAAAATGGTCAGAACAACCATGCAAGTTTGGTTGAAGTCAATGATGATTTTCTTTTTGTGAATCATAACTATAGTTGCTCATCCTCTCAAACTCATAGTGTTGATGGTTGTTTGAATATTGGTGATGTTGATTCTGATTCTTCTCTTATTGATGAGGATGATTGTGATGTTGAAATTTATTGTGGTTGTAATGAAGTCTTTAATCCACTGTTTAATGACAAAGTAAACATCGATCAACCAATGCTTTGCCATGATATTTTTGAGAGGGGTTTTTTATGGTTTATAATCCTTTATATGAAGAAACCATTGAGAATCTAGATGATTTGAATGTTGTATCTGTTAGAGTAGTCATATTATAGCTAATAATTAATTCATTTAATTATTAGTCTATTATACTCTACGCTTAAGTTAAACTTAGGCATCTCATTTAGGGTTTTCCCTTTAGGGTTTCGGTATCCTTTTATAAGGATTCACCACTTTGCATTTGATTAAGCAGTTCTTTTACATCTCATTGTAATATAGAAACATATTGTTAATATATTATTTTCTATTGCATACAATTTCTTCTGTCTTTGCTTTGTTCTTGTAACAGGTTATGCATGCAGGTGTTCTTGGGGGAATAGGTGTCTACCTATTCTAACATGGTATCAGAGCTTTCCTGCTACTCGCTGTTCATGTTTTGTTGAAGCAAGCTCTTCACAGTACAAGGGTTTGAAGCTTTTAATTTTTCTTTGGTATTTGTTATTGGATTTGGGGGGTCTCTATTTTTTTGGAGCACTTTGGACCAAAACTGACCTCACGATTGCATCCGGAAGGCCCAAAAATCCTAGAATCCATATAAAGCATGTCCGATTTGGACACCGGAGCGTCTAGGAGAATTTTTTTGGCTCTCTAGGGCCGTACGGGCACGATTTTTGAGAAAAAAACAAAAAAACACATTTTTAAATATTTTTTTAAGCATTTTATAATGCAATCGGTGCAAATGTTAAAATCGCCACCGCCACACCACCGCGGCCTGGCCTCCGCTGGCAGCTTGTCTGGCACCCTGGCCCGCTTCGCGGCCCCCGTTGCTCTGCCACTCGCGGCCCCCGCCACCTCCCGGCCCTCCGCCGGCCCGCTCCACGGCCCCCGCTGCTCCGCTGGCACCTGCCATTGGCCCCACTCCGCTCCACTGGCACCCGCCACCGCTCCGCCAAAGCTGCTCCGCCAAAGCCGCTCCGCCTAGCCCTTTTTCAAACCTTGCGGGCCCTTTTTTTTGTGCAGTAGTCATATGGGTGACCGGGGGCTCCACCCCAGCCCCCTACGCACGCCATGTGCCCAGGGGCCAGAGATTTTTTAGCCCCAGGGGCTTAAAGCCTATTTTTGGAGCATTTTTTGGGCCCTTCTCACTGTTTTCGCTCTATTTGGAGCATACGGAAGCCTTTTTTGGACTTCGTTATATCATCAGAAAGATCTTTCTGAGCTGTTTCTGACTATGGTGGTTAGGATTTTTGGATATTCTATTTTGATAGCATTTTTTTCTATCAAAGTTTGATGTCTACTGTTTGCCTTCCGGGAGCCCTATCTTGCTCATTCAGACTCTATTTTTGGCAAACCAGATATCATCGAAAAGCTGGTTCAGTGTAGTTTTTAGTTATAGGGTTTTTTTTAGATTCTACTCTAGATTCTCTCTCCTCTAAGATTTTCTCTTTCAAACTCTAGCAGATTACTTGGGTTCTACAGGTCTTGGGATCTCTTCTGATCTTCTGGCTCACTCTTCTTTCTGACTTCTAAGCTTGTATGCTTCTCTTCTGTAGCATTCTTTTTTCTGTAAACACACTAAGATAAAGTGCCTACTGCATTTCTAGGATTTTGAACACCTTGTGTGTTGTACTTGCACTCTATTATAAAGTTCCATGGGAGGTTATGATGTTATGCCATTTTGTGCTCATCCACCTTTGTCAAGTGAGCGTACCTTCCATGATATTAGCTAATGCTATGTGTTGGTGACACTACCCTTTAACCTATGCTTGTACTTCTATTGCACTATTGGTGTTCATGATTCTTCTTTCTACAGATGTTTCTGGCATTGCATTTCAGTGTTCCTGTCACCTCTCCCTATTCAGCATTATGGGGGGGTTCACCTGTTGGTTCTATTGCTTCCTTGGTTCGATTGATTAGCTCTTCAGAGTTTGTCTTCTCTAACTATTCATGCACTTCAGTGGGAGTTCCAACAGTTAATTCTGACATAGTGTACAACTTCTTGCTTCAGAGATGCTTCTTGCTCATTCTTGTTCCTTTCTTTTCGACTTTCCCTAGATTGGAGGCTTAGTTTCCTTCATCTAGTTTCTTTCTTGTACTTGGGTACTTGATCAGGCCTAGTTGCCGAGACCCATAGTTCTTTTCATGCATTTTGTTTTCATGCATTGTTTAGTCCTTAGTTGTTTAGCTTCTCCCTAAGTTACACTTAAGGGTGGGTGTTAGAGTAGTCATATTATAGCTAATAATTAATTCATTTAATTATTAGTCTATTATACTCTACGCTTAAGTTAAACTTAGGCATCTCATTTAGGGTTTTCCCTTTAGGGTTTCGGTATTCTTTTATAAGGATTCACTGATTTGCATTTGATTAAGGAGTTCTTTTACATCTCATTGTAATCTAGAAACATATTGTTAATATATTGTTTTCTGTTGCATACGATGTCTTCTCTGGCTTTTTGGCCGCCATAGCTTCTTCTGTCTTTGCTTTGTTCTTGTAATAGGTTATGCATGCAGGTGTTCTTGGGAGAATAGGTGTCTACCTATTCTAGTAGTATCAGATTGTGAATCAAATGACTATGGTGACCAAGATGAAATTTTTGTTTTACTGCCATTCTCTAATGATCATTCTTCCTCTAGTGTTGATTTTGAAGATTCTTGTAGCATGGGAATAACTGAGGTTTCTCAGGGGAACCAAAATTGAAATCAAAGGTTACAGTTTATAATAATTTACCTGAGTGTTTTCATAATACACATAGGTTTGAGTGTGAATTTGTTTTCTCTTATATCCAAGCATCTACTGAGGTAAGTCATCATGATGCTAGCTATAAGGTTGAGCTTGAACATTTTAAATTTCCAATCTAGCTAGTTGAATATTTAGTTGAGCATGTTGAGGAGATAGATAATGAGAGATATCATTTTGCATATGAACACTCACCATGTTGTGGGTATGAGGAATATGTTTCAGATTATGTTTCTTTTCAACAAATACATGATTTTGTGATGCCAAAGTATGGTAGGTGTAATGAAAGTGAAAAATATAACAGTGGAAAAAATGATACCATTTGTTTTGAATATGGTTGAGTACTTGGCAATAAGTTTTTCAGAATGATCTTACTGCTGAGTGATGAGAATAAGATATATGATAGGGGAAGGTTTTAGTTGTACATGTTCGGTGGCTTGGGGCCACCAAATGAGATGTATGTCTAATTGTCAAGAAAGTGAATAAGAAATTTTGGAGGATAAAGGAACTTGGTCTTCTTTTCTAGTGATATGAAATCTCCCCATGTCCATAAGGGGCATGTGTCCTCCAAAAGAGCCATTGTTGGTACTCTCTAATTTTTTAGAGTACCATATTGAAATTTTCTAAGGCATTAGAACATACTCTAAATGATGTTCTAAGTTTCCCTCTTTGAGAGGCTGAAAATTTGATGCCTAGTTAAGTGTCATGAGAAAGCACTTTGGGATTTTTGTGTGTGCATATCATTGAGCCTATATATCCACTTGCAACCCCCTATGATCAGTTTGAACTTATTTTTGTTGCACCTAGTTTGAGGGGTTTGCATAAATCTACACTATGCACATCTCCAAGATTAATGAGATGACCTACTTTGGAGGCCTACATATCATGCCCACTTGGCTATCATGACATAAAAAGCATTCCCCATGTTCTATTCATGAAAAATAACCCCTGTCTCCATTTTCAGACCATGGTCAATTCATTTGACTAGTCTGGTAAGCTCAAAGTAAATGCAACTTATTCATATCTGCAGTCTACACAATGTTACTATTATCAGGTGGCCTGCTTTGAGGATTAATAAAAATAAAACTATCAATCATCAAGAAAATCCAATTAAATTCTTGTATTTTTCATATCTCAGAGTACCCAATTGCAGGGTTCTAGACTCTCAAGAGTTGATTCAATATTTTTGTCAATCCCTATCCAAATCTAGTTTATTCAATTTTCAATTTGTAGGTGCATAGCAGTTTCAAAATGACCTAGTTTAGTTAGTAGTATCTTTCACCCAGGTTTGATTTAGGCAAAACCCTTTTGCATGCATACTCACTCTACATAAAAGAATTAATGGTCTCAAGTAACTATATTCAGAATTATATAAGTTTGAAATATCAAGGATATGGAAATTTGTCTTCACACCTATTGTGTGTATTGTTATACCTATTCGTCGATCTCTTCCAAGGGAAGGGTTAAATTTTGTGAGCAAGTATTTGTGAAATTAAATACAAGAATTAGATTCATAAGTAGAACTTTATGATGAAATAAGTAGATTTGTGAATGCAAAGCATTGACATATTGAAAACTTACTGGTTGAGTTTTTTTTTCATATGGATTCTATTATGGTTGTATGTTTGACTCTATAGCCCATGACAAAGGCACTGGTTTATGCAGTTTTGAAGTATTTTCATAATCAATCTCAATCATTATTAGATTATTTTAATTTTATGTTGATTAGAGTAGGACTGGTCTGATCTAGTTCTCAACATCCTTAATGCGAGTGGGATTTTGCATAAAATTGGTAGAGTTTTAAATACACATTACCTATAGGTCTAAGAACTATCTACAGTTGTGTATCTGCATAGTGTTGTCTAACAAAAGGTTTATTATATATGCAGATTTATGTTATTAGGAAAACCCTCCTAAGTGTGTGGAACTTAAAGTGAAGAAGGAATGTATGCCTTGTTAATGTTGGCTTTTCCTGTCCTCAATTTGTAGATGATGCATAATTTGTGAATTAGGTGAAGATCCCTAAGTCTAATTCCCATTTTCTCTTTTAGGATTGAGGGTTGTAAGAAAAAGAACCAACAGTAATATGATCTTCTAGTCTATTGAGTAACCTCATACTGAAGAGAAACTCGCTCAGCTGCAAACCCCTGGGTCAACTCCTAAATCCTCTTATCTCTCTCAGCAAGGACACGGTCTCACTCTACAATCTGTGCAAGAGCCACTATTAGATATTTTTGTAGCCCTCAAATCCATCCTCTTAAAGTGTAGATCACATCCTATGGGGTCTTCTCCTTGGATACACCCTCCTCCTCTCCAACCTATGCATCCCTCCGTTGGCGAACCTATCAAGTTACATCATAAAAAATAGGATCTTGCTGAGCATCACCCATCTCCTCATTCACTGCACATGTGGGATGAACACCAATGCTAATAGAACTTAATGTACCTCCCTCTCCACACTGTCACTACTGCCCTATTATAGGTACCCTTCTAGAGCTGGCACCTAGGTCTCCTCCTGCTCCCCTAGGTGTTAGAACCCTATGTCTTCCACCTATAGCCCTTTTTGGATCATCCACCTCCTCAATCTATGATGCTCTCTCAGCTAGATCTATGAATATTAGGAAAGGATGGAAAGTAAAGTAGTCTATGTACTAGGGTGTGATCCCTGCATCTGCCACATCCTTTAAATAATCCCAAAATGGCCGATGTAATTGTATGATCTCCTAAAAGAAAAGAGACAAAGATAATCTAGGAGATGACCCTTGGTGCTCCTCATCCACAAATTGGGCATAGGCTATAAAATCTTGTGGTATACTCTAAGGCCATCCATACTATCTCAATACTTGAGAAATTGAAAAATTCTCGACAACAACTGAAGTCCTCCCAAATAAAGGGCGTGATACAGACAAGTCTCTACTCTGAGCCCTCCAGTCGGTCCAAGCCTTAATGCTTCTATAAGGCCTCCAGATCACCATGTTGAGGTCATTGAGATGACACCTCTAGTATTATCTCTTCCCCAAGTGGGGTTACATTAGAAAACCTAAATATCTATACATAAAAGGCTACCCACTCTATCGTGGATCATTGGTCATGGGTTGATAAATGGGAAGGTGCTCCCATGCCCATACCTGCAAATTCAATACCCTTGCAGCCATACCCATGGTACCTCAGAAGAAAACCTCGTGCATCTCATGGTACATATGTGCAATAAGGCACTGACCCCAGCCTAACTCCTCTGGCCTGGTCATAAGTTTCTCTAGAACTCGACCCCAGTTGGACAAGAATCCTTGCTGACTCCTGTCTGCCATGATGAAGCAACCAATGAATTCTGCCATAACATAAGGAAGCAAATATTGTGCACCATACTAAATCACCATATCATCCTAGGAAATATTTCAGTCTAGAATGGTATGATCATGGAAAACTCAGATAAGGGCCTGAATATTGAGTCACAAAGATGTGTCATACTTTGCACGCTCTCCAACAAATGGGATATGAATAATCATGCATATATATCCTTGAGAGTGATGGTCATCTCCCTAGTCGACAAATAAAACATATTATTCTTTCTATGGAATCGTTCAACTAAGGATGTGAGAAATCCATTGTTCACACAAATATATAGCATCTGCAATAACCAACCAAATTCACACTCACTAAGGTGACCCTGCTATGTGTCCTAAATATTCCTCACTAACCGCATGGTAAGAGAATAAGTATATTTGAACTGAATGTCTGGTAACTGTGCCTACAAAGGAAAAACAATGCTAAACCATCAGTAACCAAGCAAATTAGGCTAGAAATTATGAGTATATTAATCACAATAATTAGATAAGCTGAAAAACATGCTAGAGAATCTAAATCTATCAATAAAAGAGATGAATTTTTATGCTAAGACCTTGGAAAAAGGTTATTGTTTCTCATGAAAAATACAACAAAGGTATATTGGCATAAAGGATTGTATGAGTCAGGATTAAGGACAATACAACAAATCAATATGATACAAAAAAAAGAATATCTACATATGAAAAATAGGGCAGGGAAGAAGGTCCTTGTATGAGTTATTGGTCCCTCCTAGATGACAAAATAGATAGACCCATACGACAAACTAAATTTTAATAGTTTTTTGTATGAGCCCTCTCACTGGCTCGTATGATGAACCGATCCTACGGTTGAAGAATGAGCTAAAACATGAAAAAAATTGACCCAAAAAATGTAAAATTAGAATTAAAGAGATAATATTCAATCACTCACTGGAGGTGGGTAATCTTGGGGCCGACCGTTCCTCCGCATGCGCTCAAATTGATGATCTATCATCGGGACCACCATTTTTGTCTCAAAGAAAGTTTTTGAATTTTGAACTCGAGAGGTGAAAATGATTTGAAAATGATCCTTTTGGTCCTTATATAGGTTTTGATCTAATTTTAAAATTTTCTCTGATGAGCGTGAAATAATTACACCCTTGGCTAATTGGACAGTCTTGAACCCATTTTTCAGGACCAAAATTGAAATTTGACAATGTTTTGATAGTCAAAGAGGTAGATTAACCTATTTACTCAAATGCAATTGATCACTGATGCTTTGCTCATAAGATTCATCTTCAATTTCATTCTTAATCGACTAAATAAAGCATTGTCTACTTCAATCCAAGAAAGTCAACCTTGGTTAACCCAAGTCAACTCTCAGTCAAAATTGGTCAACTAGACCTTAAATCAAGCTCAAATATAATTCTTCTGCATTGATGCTTTTAAACCCACCACAATTGTGCTTATCACCCTAATCTCATTTCAATTTCGATCCTGAGGGGGCAATACCAATACATCAATAATTTAATTCAAATCAACAAGTTTAATCTCTAGGGGCATCGGAGCTCCATATCAAACCAGGATTATTCTAAGTGATTTTATTGCTTTAAATCAAGTCACTTGAATCCCTAGGGGCATATCAGTTTCATCCCACCTCATCAATCTGATAGTACCTCTTAATCAGGTAATTGGCTTCATCAGGACCCATATCAAGTCAATTATCCTAAGCAATCGAACAAATGACATTAAATCTCATTGCACCATATCAGGTTGATTAAATAATTTAAACTAATCCAAAATTTAGAAATATTCTCTAAGAATGGATATGTTGTTTCATTGCTTCACATCAAGCTGAATATTCAAACCTTTCTTTCAGTCTTTGCTCAATCAAGTCTGGAAATAATATCTTTAAATATCTCTATCAATCTTCACTCAACCAAATTTGGAGCTGATATCTCGAGTCTCTCTATTAGTATTCTCTGAATCAAGTCTGGAGCTAGTATCTTCAATCTTTAATTGATCTTTGCTCGATCAAGTTCAGAATCAGTTATGATCTATGGGATAGTTTCCTCGCTTCGCATCAAGCTATTTCCTGATCTTTCATCAAGTTCTTTGAATCAACATGCTTCTCACACATCAATTCAAAGAGGGGTAAATATAACCACCTAAAATTGGTCTAGTAAACCCATAGCCCCTAATTTTATTAATTGGCCTTAAGAAATCCTAAATCAAAGGCATTTATTGCTAGACCCTAATTATGGGAGCATTTAATCAAATTTGCTTACATTTAAAAGAAACTTGTTGAATCAAATTATCAATCAAAGCTCAATCACTTAATTTCTTGAATTATTGGGTTTAATTAAAATTCCTAAACATTTTTAATTAAATTATCCCATTCACACATCCTCACACATGTGTGAGCACTTAAAATTCAAATAAAAAACAATTAAAAGGGATGATTTCCAAATTTGTCCCATTCTCCCCCCAAAAAGCACAAGGTGTACCAATCAATGACCTTTCACCTGGATCAAGCTCACATGGATTGAAGTGAAATGAATCTCAACCGCCCTTTGTGGCTTAATCTTGGCCGTCCATTTTGAGGAATTTCTTATAAAAGGGATAGCTTCCCTTGCTCAAGGAGTAGGCAATTTAAAGATGCAAAGTTATAATGCTATTTTTGTTTTAGGTTTTAATCAATGTTGTAGCCTCCATTTGCATTGTAGTTTAGTTTGATGCATTTTAGTTTTAGCTTCATATGATTTCTAGCTTCATTCTCCTTTAATTTGTAGCTGCATTCTTTCTTAGATTACTCAATGTTCTATGTGCATTTAGCTTAGTAGTTTCCATGCATTTAACCTTCAAGGTTTTGAGGGAAAAGTATGCAAGTTCATGCATCTTGCCCATATTTTTAATCTTCCATTTTGGAGTCGTCTATTCACTGATTCTAAATTCCAATTTGATGAGCATCCTCCAAGAATCAAACTCGCTTCAACTAGGAAGCAATAAGCCACTCTTGAAGGTAGTTTGCATACTGATTTAAATTTGATTTGATGATGCTAACCCTTGAATTAATGGTTTATTGAGTGTTTGGTGTTTTAGGTTGAAGACCACATTTACCACACATAGGGGGCAGTCCCATATTCTATCAAGATCATTAAAGGTAATAGAAAAATGATATCGGGATAGAATAAATGTAAAGGCTTATAACATTGATCAACCTCTAAAATGTGAAAGAGAAAAGATTTCAAAGTGTGATTAGAACAATAAAGAGCAAGTTATACCAGCAATGAGAATAGTGAGTATGATACATGAGTTACTGTATTGTTACAAGTATGTTAACATTCTTGAATTATTACAAAGTTTCCAGCTAAGGTTATTCAACAAACATCTACCTGTTCCATCAATGAAATTAAAACCAATAGATTGTTTTATAAAGAGATGCATACACTTTGAAAAAGACCCATGGTTTGGTATTATCAGATTCAAGGTTGTTTGGACATATTCAAGTGCAATCATGTGAGCATCTATAGATCACTAGAAATAGTTACCAGTGCTAACAAAAAACAATTACAAAGATCCTTAAGAGAGTAAGGTAAATTAGTGATCAATAAAAGCTATGGAAATGGTATGAATGTCTTGAGGGGTAGTTAAAGATAATTACATGCAACATAAAATTCATCTTTGAAACAATCACAATACAAAACAATGCAATTATCAAAAGTTAGTGCTCATAAACTAAAGAGAATATTAGATCAACAAAGGACAAAAACATGTATTGTATACATCTTGAATGGAGCCATGAAACATTAGAGATGGATAAGATAATGAACATGTAAAAATACAGTTCATCATTGTTTTTTGGTGCTATAAAAGTGGAAATGTTGTAGTGTTAAAACCGATGGACAAGTATTTGAAGGATAAAAACATCAAAACACAACCTCCATGATAGGAATGAATCCTAAGATTTTCAAAACAATGACAAAGATGTAAAGTCATGATGGTAAATTTTGCAACCATAGTGGGTGGAGTCTTTTATATTCAAGGGTTTCTGAGTGAGTTTCAAATGCAAAAGATGATAGGAGTTTTGCATAACAAGCAAGGTCAATATTCAATAAATCCCTCATTTTGGGTCAATGGAGAGGGAAATGGATAGGGTAGTCATCAAAATTCAAGAGTATTTTCCTAGAGATTTTCATGGTCACAATAAACCAAAAGCCCACATATTTTACTTTGTGAGGGTGTATAAGATAGAAACTTAGACTCGAAAAACCCAACTTCCTCAAAAGCCCGTAAGAAGCAGCTATAGTCATATGCCATCATGAATAAAACAAGTATAACCATTTGAAAAGAGAGTTTATAATATGTATGAAATTATGAATGAAAGTGCACAGAAGAAGTATTTTGATACAAATTTCTTTTGAGAAAACAAAGAGCTCGAGATGCAAAACTGTATGCAAAAGTCTCAATTTATCTGATAGAAAGGAGATTCATGGTGTCTAAGTATGAATGGGTACCTGTGCATTCCAAATGAATTCTAGAGATCTCCCTAGTCCTTTCACAATCCCCAAATGGAGTGGTAGAAGAATCAAAAAACCCTATAGATAGGGTTGGCGACTAGAAATAACAAAATGCCAAATGAAAGAAATGAAATGGAAGTTAGGGTTTTGACCTATTTTCTATCGGTGACCAAAGTGTATTTTACACTCGGTGATATTTTATGGGATTTATTTTGAAGCAATGGCCCCGTGACCTAATTGTTTTTGTTCTACGAAATTTATTATTAAATTATATATGTTAAGTGATTATTGATATATTACTTAACACATTTAAGTTAATAATAAATTTTATATTTCATTTCATTTATTAATATTATATCTCCATATAATATATTATGTATTTAATATATATTAAATATATTATATACATTACTAAATGAAATAATGGAGAATTTATCCTTGGCATGGTGCTTTCATTATAAAATAAAAATAATTGGTTGTCAAAATTATAAGACAATAATTATTAGTTATTTATTTTATGTGGACATGAGGAGTTTGAGGGGATATTTTTGTTGTTCAAGGTGCAGTTGGAGTTCAATTGAGTTCCTTTTCAGTTGTAAATAAGTAGGGAGGGCATTTGGAGCAATTAACTAATGGTATCTTGTAGTTTCATTCCCCTTTTTGTGGGATTACTTCTTGCATCCAACCCCACTTTCCTCATGTAGACTTGGAGGAGTTTTGAGCATTTTGAGGGTGTTATGAGTTAATTTTTTAGTTATGTATGACTTGGAGGAGTTATTGTTTTAGTTGACAATGTATTTCTTGCAATTAGGTCCCTAATTTTTAAGGATTTTCAGATTTCTCTGACCCTTATCCTTTTTGGGTCTATATCCTATTTTTTGAACTTTTTTTTTTGGGGTGGGGGGGGGGGGGGTTCTCTCTTTTGGCGAGATTTTTGCATCTTGCAAATTCTGGTAGATTGTATTGGACTTGATGATTTGTAGCATATTTCCTGGTTATTTATATAGAGAGACTAATTCCTTCTCAATTATTCTTTTTTTTTTCAACATTGTTTGTGAGTGATTTATTTAAACATTGTGTTAATGGATTTGTATAAATAGTACCTTTTCAGTGTTTAGTGTAGAATATGATATCCCATGGTGCAGATCTATGACCATGTTTTATTTTTGCTGTTGGAACTGTGAAAGTATTATTGTTTTCCTCTTCAAGATTGGAATAACAAGACCTATCATAGAGTCAGTTTTGCAGGGTTTGTCTAATTGAGTTGTGAGTTGAGGTGTTTTTCATGAAGAATCTTCTGAAATCTAGAAAAAAATAAGATTATTATTGGTGCACCACCTATTAGCCTTAGGTTTTTATTTTACAAGTATAACTTTATTTCCCTTTTCCAGTCCTAGTAATTTTAGGTGAACACAAAGGATGAAGTCAACCTATGATCCGAAGATTCATTCTTAATACAATATCCACCATTAATAACATTTTGATGTTCCAAAAGGATAGCTAGATCCCGCATCTTGTTATAGGTGCAATCCTAATTGATAACAATTTTTGGCATGCCCGGTGGGACGCAAACTCATTCTTAGTTCATAAGAGCTACATATACATTGCTATGCTTTTTTGGTGTGAAAATTAGTAATATAGCCTTTGGAGGCAGGATCAAATCAAACACCTGAAGGCTCCACAAGGAAAAATACACTATTTTTTCAGATACAAGTGCTAGTATGTTTCAAAATGACTTTATAATCTGATTTCCAACTCTTTATATGAAAAAAGATGTCAAGTTTTTATGGATAGAATGAAACCCACCACCATTTCATGAGAATAAACAAGATATTCATTTTCAACCATATCAAAATCATTCCAAGTCTATTTTTAATCCAAGTTACCATGTTATAGAAGGTTGCCAATATGTTCAATTCACTCTTAATCAATATGGTCCTGTCCAATTTCCCGATCAATCTCAAGATCCTCAAAATCACAAAGAATTCCAAGAGCTTAAAATGAAACAAGATAGTCTGCAAAATATATTGCAGGATTTAGCAAGTTAGATAGACGATATTAAAAGGGAGCATGAGATCTAGTCACAGCGGGAGGAATGATTGTATCAATCTTACATACATGAGTAGGAGCAGTTAGATCATCAGGTTTATCTTCATGAACAAGAGCTTGCATGACTGTTGAAATCATAAAGGAGACAAGATGAGGCAGTGCGTGCGAGAGAATTGGAGATTCAAAAGAAAGAGAAGCATGGAGAGGAATTAGCAGTTGCAAAGGAAGAGATGATGAAGGTTTTTATTTCTATGTTCCAAAAGGAAAAGACTCGGTCAATTTCCTCTTCTCAAATTGAAGAACCTGTATCTAATCAATAAGCTTGCTCAACTAGTACCTTTTCTAATCCATTATTTGAAATGGGAATTCCTATGTTTAGCTTAATACAATTTATAAAAAATTCTCATGTACTTGAATAGGTTCAGTCAATGATATTTCAGGATCAACCTATTAGTTTTCAAGAAACCTCACAAATTACAAGAGTTTATCTAGCAGGTTCAATTGAGTCTTAGGAGGGTTGTTCTATGGAGCATAGTACAATATACCATAACAGGTATGTATAAAGAAATAAAATAAGGATCAACAATATGAAATGTATCTAAGGTAGTTTGAACAACATTTACAACAACATATTACTGCTCAAGTGGCAAAAATGAAGTTAAAACATGTTGAACATAAATTTAAGCACAAGATCCTAAGCTTCATGCAAGATCATGTACTTCACCAATTAATTCCTTATGAAGAAATCATTCAAGTGGCCCAACCATGTATTTTAGATCAGTTACCAGAGATAAAGAAGGCTATATATTTGGATATGTATGTTTTTCAAGAAAAAGTTGATAGTTACAAGGTTCTTAATGATTTGTTTGCTAAATTTCCTGGTCATGTCAAACAAGAGAATGAAATGGGGTCTAATTTATTTATTGAGCTTCCATAATATGTTGGTGATGATGAAGAAAATATATTCATAGCTAGTCCAGGGACATGTATAGAACAACATGAAAAGTTGGACAATATGCTGGTCTCACATGAGACAAAAGAAGAGACCAAAGAAATTGAGGATTTTTCTGATATAATTGATGATTTATGCTTGACATTTCTTGTTGTACCAAACCTTGTAGGGACAAAATATTGTGAATAGATCCATGTAGAAGAATTTGTACCTCAGGAGGACATTTCTATATTCTTTTCAAATTTTGATCAAAACTGCAATGAGTTTGAAAACTTTCCAATCTTGCAAAAGATTCAATGGGACATGAAAGAAGAGCGAATTTGGGATGCAAAAGAGTCCTTATCATCAAATTCAAAGGTAGAAAATTTATTTTTGGATGCAAAAGAGGTTTTTGGTTTAGATATGGAGTCAAATTAGCTTATATTGAGGGAATTCAAATTCTACACCAAGAGGAGGTCTTAAAGTTCACGGTTCCCAAAGAAACATTAAGGACATCAAAGATCAGTCAGTTGATTGTGGTGCCAACAAAGCATAAAGGTAGAACAAACTGTCATCCTTCAAAGTTTTTTTTATCTCACAAGGTTGTCCAATAAGACATCTGTCTAGGATGGAGGAAATCAAAATAATGGAAGTCAAGTCTACACCTAGTCATGAGGCCATCACAAAAGAACATTAGCCTTAGGTTACTTATAAACCTCATGATAATGACATTGCTAATAGGATTGGAGAGGTAGGCCCTATTAATGTTTTCTTAGATTGATATTTATGCAATTGTATTGATGTTTTGCATCCCTCCATCTTGTTTCATATGTTTTGAAACTGGTAAAGGGTCACAAACTGGGAAAAAAAGGGTTTTATTTTAAGAAACTAGTCAATGGTTTCATTTGAGTCATCATCTACTCAGTAGTTTAGAGTAGAGAATTTTAGTTTTCATCTTTCAATAAGTGTTGGTTAAACACATTTTCATCATATAATTTGTAGTTAGCAATATTGTACATATCATATCTCAATCAAACAAGCATCTGTCATTTATAACAATGAGATTTTATCTCATTCCTACATAGAATGTACAATTATTTAAATGAGATATCTTAGGCACAACATGTTTAGTTTCAATTTTTCATTTGTGTGGTGGAGATAAGGCTCTAACCTGGTCAAAGAAATCACATTTCTTGAAGAAAAGGCATATGATATGATACATGAGCTAGATAGCTCACTGTCACATATCATATAGATTCACCATAGCCAATTCTAATGACTTTCATTAGATTAGAGTTTCTTTTTAGTTCAGTTTCTAGTTAGTTTCAGTTTTGAGTTGCGTGTTTATTTTAATTTTGTTTTGGTTGGAAGGAAGGTTCATTTTTTTCAAAGTTTTAGGATCAAGGTTGACTCTGTGCCCAAAGGATATGCAAAGGAAGCTAGTTTGTTTCTATTTAGCAGGCAAACACCCCTGAGATGTTGCCATAAATGTTACCAATTTTCACATCTAGCTCAAATTAGTAGAGCTGGGTAGCTGTTCAACTAAGTTAAGGTACATTTGATTCATTTTAAACTTTAAAGTTCAAGTGTTATGTTTGAACATAAGGAATGCAGGAAAAGACATATTTATTGGAAGTCTAATATGGGAAAGTAGTAACTGAGAGTGGGGGGGGGGGGGGGGGGGGAAAAANGGGTGAATAAGATCTATAAAAATTCTACCAGTTGTAAACAAATTGATTCAACCATATATTCATAAACATGAACTAAAATTCTATAAATATCTATTATCTAATCATGAACACATAACACAAAGATTTTGGTAACCTAGAAACCCTTGAAGGTAAAATTGGGGTGGGGATGACACCCACAAATATTCATTACTTCAGTAATAAAGTGTGCCTGTTAGGGATACATAGTTTTGATCACTTATGAGATCTACCCTGTGAGGGGTCTACCCTGTTAAGATCTTACAGACTTATACAATCTACCTTGTTCTAGGATTTAAACTTACAAAAAAGTAAGCACTTAGTTAAGAGATTTACAAAGGCCTGTTAGGAACACTCTATTAAGAGATTTACCCTGATTCACTTACTAGAATGTATTAGTACCTGATCCTTTTGTCTACACTACAAATTATGATAATGGATCTCCTCTTTCCAACTCTTAGCTGATCTCTCAATCTAATTTATCTCTGATCTTCTCTTCACTACCCTGCTCAGTCACTTGTCTGGTCAATGATTCATATATGCAAAAAATGAATATAATTTTTATCTTTGCTCTTCAAATCCACATCCAAACATACATTCTCTAACACACACAGATTAGGGTTTGAAGCATCCCATATATAGATCATCCAGATCAAGATCAACAATCTAGATTCATCATATTTTACTGCTTAGGCATCCCTAATTTTGATTGGTTGCATGGCTTGCATAGGGATCTATAATCATAAAAATAGAACATAATTAATGCATTAAATATCAGTGCATGATCATTAAATTCTCCATAGAAGTTGGCCAAAATGGTTTACCTTTATGTTTGTTCCATTCCAAACACATATACAAAAACTATTTTACTCAACATAGGTAAACACTGGTGCTTAGTCAATACTGTCTCGCTCAGCATAGCTGTATGTTGTGGCTCGACACTAAATATTCGATGCAACTCAAAAATCATTTTGCTTGGCATCTATTGAGTACACGGTGACCTCTGACTTGCTCGACAGTAACTATTGATCAGTCTTAGCCTTAGCGGGATGGCTTGGTCGTAGTGATGATCAACCAACCTGCCTTGAATATGACTAAGTGTGTGACACTAATAGAAAACAAAACTTAGAGATCAACAATCTCCCCCTTTGAAATTAGTGGCAAAAAGAGTTTGTCATGACTTTTCAACCCTTAACAAAAATAGTTCTCAAATAGACTTAGAACTTAGAACTCCCCTAGGATTCTAAATCGGTCTTTCTTCATAAATACTTCACTACAACTACGACACATGTACATACAAAAAATATTATACATTACAAATTATTTCTACTTTATTTCCCTTGTGATTGTATTATATTACATTTCCTCATTTTTGTCACTCTTGTCACTTTTATTTGCTGGGGTAGTTGGGGTCAAACCATATTTATCCAAAAATGGCTTATGAATCTATTGTATCATTGCTAATGCATTATCGCAACTTGTTCTAACAGATTCCAAAACTTGAAATTTGATTTCTAGCTTGGCAACTAGATCAATAAAAATTTCCGCACTGTTCAGAGGTGGAGCTTCCTATAATAATTCCTTTGCTGCCTTCACCTCTTTTTGTATAACCTCCAAGTGAGGTATCAACATGGTCTGAATATAAATTAGTTTTCCCTTATTCTTCCATCATTATCCATGAGCTTAGCTAGTCTCCATTGGGCATGTGTAAACTGACTAAAATGAAAAGAGATGGAGCAACATCCATCCTCGGTGACTATCTTGTTTACTTTAAATCTTCTTGTAGCTTTTGAATAAGCTCCTGGTTCTCCTTTGTAAAGAATTCTGTATCACATAGTATTTATACAAGGAGAGAACATTTTCTATCACTTCTTCTAAGTTTCTTACCAGATCAGAAAGTGCAACTTGCTTCTCAGTAAGCTTTGTTGCAACTTTCTCAAGTACCTTGGTCTCAAATTTTCTCTCGGATCATTGCAAGAGTTTCTCATTTGCATCTATGTCATCAGTGTTCACCTTCTAAACAATATGAACCATTTTTGCCAAGATAGGTGTCTTCTCATTTAGGTCTTGAAACTAAAATGTATCAACAAAGATTTCTTTAATTTCTTGTAGTACCTTCTTCTGTTGATGTTCCCTTTTCAATTCTTCTTGCTTCCTCTTCTTGTTCAATAAATCTTACAAGATTAGCATCTATTCATAAGATGAGTTATTAGTATCCCATTTTGGAATAAATATAACTTCATCAAGTGTTACTTCAGATTTCTTTTCCTTTTTCTTCTTATGTGATTTCTTATTTATTGTGTCTGGTGAGATGCTGCTCGATCTGAGTTCAGCTTTCAAAATAATAGTATCACCACTGATTTATACTATCTCCTTCTGAGTATTAAGTATCTACTCGATAGATATATCAACACTCTTAACTTTAGTAAGTACCAGAGGAGTGAATTTAGGTAATTGTACCAATGCCTGAATGGCCTCTTCCTCCTTAGGTTCCCATTTCTCCTCGGTCTCAAGAGTCTTGGTCACCTCTCTAACTTCTTTATGTCATTTGGAGATATCTAATGTAGAATTATCTTTTTTTTCTTCTTTGTTTTTATCTCCCTCAACATTATCTTCAAGGTTTTACTTGGTAGCTGAATCAGGATTTATAAGTGTCTCTTTAACCTGTTCCTCAACATTCAAACCTTGTACCACCTCATCAACTGTTAAGTCCTTAATTTTTTCTTCCTCAACCTTATCCTTTATCTTGTCTTCAATATTTTCCTTCAACTCATCCTCAACAATGTCAATCATTCCATCTTCAAATGTATCATTTGTCTGATCCTCAACATTATCTAGCTCATCAATGTCTTCTTTGTTGTCAAGCTCAACTTGTTTAAACATGCCTTCTATTGATGGAAATTATTCAATTGTGTATTGTCATTGATGTTTACACAAGTATAGTGATGTTTACACAAATATCTAATTCTATCCGAGCATAGTCAATTCATGCCAAGCACTCTTGGGCATTGAAGAAAACCAAAGTGATTTTCAGTTCTAAACAAGTTCTCTCGAGCATTACAATGTTGGTCGGGTGTTAAAGGATTTCAGTGTTGACCGAGTTAAACAGTTAGTGTCAGATGACTAACAATAGTTTATATTTTATGGATAATTGGTTATATACAGGCGAAAAACATGAATTTTATTATTTAAAGGATATTAAGGTTAAATTGACAAGGCTTATCATATATATAAGGTCAAGTTAGGATTGAATATAAATAAATAAAGGAAGAAAAAGAAGACATGTATTCATGACATGAAGAGTGAAGAAAAAATCAGATGGGATTTTGATTGAGGATAGAACATAGAGAACTAGAAAAAAATATCCGATCATTGAGGATCAAGTAATTAAATCCAGAACAAAGATCTGAATCAACAAAGATAGTTGCTTATCAAAATAGGTCAATCCATTGTTACTTTTTAACAATTGTAGTAGTGATCAAAATCTTGTAACAGAGTAGACTTAATAGTCTTTTGTAAATCCTCTCAGAAGGTGACATTTCTGCATTGAAGTGTTAGAATACCTCTAAAAAGACACTCCTTATAGGGTGATTAAATCCTCTAATAGGGTCACACCTAACAATTTTTTATTGTAACCTTTAACAGGGTTGGATCCTAACAGGGCTCACTTCAGAAGAGGGAAAAACAGTGACTAGTTGCAATTGGTGGTTTTTCCCATGTTGGGTTTCCATGTTAAATCTTGGTGTTATCTCTGTACATGTTATTTTCTTTATGGTTTATGTTTCTAATATTAATTACTAAAGGATAACCAGAGTTAATATCTTAAGATTTTCTATGTTAACTGAGTGACAATAGAATATCTGTATTAACCGAGCAACAGTAACAAAGTTGTTTAAGATATCTAAGGGACTTGGATTTTGTTTTGGTGGTAACTGATTCACCCCTCCCCTCTTAGTTAATCAACTCATTTCAAATAATTGGTATTAGAGCTGCAAGTGCTTACAGGGAAGGTTTCAAGGCCTAAGCTAAAGATCAGAGATGTCTTACAAAAGGGAGATCCCTAAGTTTAACAAAGACAATTTTGATGAATGACAAGATTTGATGAGGCTACATCTATCTACTATTGGAGATACTAGTTTTCAATTCTTGGACCATAGGTATGTGGAACCAATGAGACCTTTGACTGTGGATCAGATGATATACATGAAGCATCACAACATAATGATAATTGATATAGCCTCTGCACTCATCTATTCCAAATTTGATGAAGTCAAGAAATGCCCTACTGCCTTTGATATGTGGAACAAACTGCATGATATTCAAGGAGGAGATGTCAATGTAAAGAGAGCCAAATAAGAAAGTCTCCAAGTTCAATTTGATTAGAGGAAATGAAAGAAGGAGAAGACATTACAAAATATAGTGAAAGAATCGATATAAGTGTTAGTGCCATCAGAGCTTTCGATGGAGTGATTGAAGACACAACAATGGTTAGTAAGGTATTGAAGAATTTACTTCCTATCTATGCAATTAGAGTTTCAGCTATTCAAGAGATGAGATGCAGTAATGGTATAACTCTAGATGGATTGGTTGGAAGACTTACAACTTTTGAGTTGGATAACTTTGACAATTACTCTCCTAATCCTAGCAATTTAGAGTCTGCGTTCAAAGCTAAATTAAACCTTGGAAAGATGAAAGGAAAATAGATTGATAATGACAGTGATGATAAATTTGATGATGAAGATCTGAAAATCATTGGAGAATTACTTGCAAGGAGAGTTGCAAAAGAAAAATGATAGTACAAAGGAAGAATACCATTAATTTGCTTTTCATGTGATGAGGTTGGTAACATTGCTGCTAAGTGTCCAAACAAGGAAGACAAAGGTGAGAGAAAGTTGAACAAGTACAAAGGCAAGAAATATTTCAAAAGCTACAAAAGCTACAAGGACAAAGGTAAGAAATCTTGTTATATTGCTAAAGATTCTGATAGTGATGAAGATGAAGATGAAATGGTTTATATTGCTATTAAGGATGAGTCAGATAATGAAGATAATGAAAAGACAACACTATATTATCATATTAGCAAGAATGACACTTGGATAATTGATATTGGTTGTTCTCACCACATGATTGGTGATAAAATCAAATTTGAACATCTTGAGCACTATGATGGTAGGAGTGTCAGTTTTGGGAATGATGAACCCTGCTATGTGAAAGGTAAAGGTTGTATTACTTTAACAAAAGGAATCAAATGTGATAATGCTTATTGGGTTAAAGGACTAAGGCGCAATATACTAAGTGTGGCACAACTGAATAACATTGGTTTCAAGGTAGAATTCATGAATGGTAAGGAAAAGCTCCTAGATGGCAAGGGAAACCTAGTACGAACTGGAAGACAAACAAAAGGTAATCTATTTTATCTTGATCTAAATGAAAGTTCATGTTTTATTGAAAAAGTAGAAGAAATCTGGTTATGGCATAAAAGGTTATGTCATGTGAACTTTGATAACCTGGTTAACAAAAGAAAGAACAAAAGAGTAAGAGGAAATCCTATTTTGAAGAAACCCGAATAAGAAAAATTCAAACAATGTCAAATTGGGAAGATGGGAAAAACTAGCTTCAAGAGCAAGAATTACAATACAGAAGAAGTTTTGGAATTGGTACATACTAATTTATGTGGACCAATTGGAACAACAAGCTACACAGGTGAGAAGTATTTCATTCTATTTGTTGATGACCATTCCAGAATGATGACTGTTATGTTTCTGAAAGAAAAATCAGAAGCCTTTCAGAAGTTCAAGTGGTACCTTGCCAGAGTTGAAAAAGAAATAGGAAATAAAATTAAATGCTTAAGATCTGATAGAGGAGGAGAATTCATCTCTAATGAATTCAATGAATTCTACAGTGAAAGAGGAATCAAAAGACAAGTATCTGCCCAAGGTACTCCATAATAGAATGGGATAGCAGAAAGAAGGAACAAATCCATTATGGATTGTGCAAGAATCTTGATGATTGAAAAGAATGTTGCTACCAAATACTAGAAGGAAACCATGAACACTCCAATTTACACCTTGAACTGAGTTCAACTGAAGAAAGGTACTGATAAGACACCTTTTGAATCATGGTATGGCTATAAACCTAATGTTCATTATTTCAAAGTATTTGGAAGTAAATGTTACATCTATAAGGAAGAAAGAAATGGAAAATTTGATGTAAAAGGTGATGAAGGTATATTCCTAGGCTACTCCTATAAAATCAAATCATATAAATATTTAAATCTTTCTACTCATAAAGTCATAGAAAGTGTGCATGTAAGGATTGATGAGTTTGTAGAAAGAGGTGAAGAACAGAGCAGTAAAGAGCCCGAGGATTACAGAAACTTTGTGTATTATGAACCTGATACTATACCTAAGACACAAGAAATTTTGATTGGACAACATCCCTGTCAACCATTGAATTCATCTACACAAACTCAAACAGTTCAACCTAAGTTGCAGCCGATGCAACCTGAGCTACTAGTAGAGGAAACTGAGTCACAGACTGAAGAAACCGAGACACAGATAGAGGGAACCGAGTCACAAATAGAGGCACTTGAGTCTCAGACAGAGGAGTTTGAGTCTGAGATAGTGGAACCTGAGTATCAGATAGAAGAGTAGAATATAACTTTTGAGCATGGTGAATCAAGTGGAACAAGCCCATAATCAAGAAGGAAGGATCATGTACTTGTAAAACATGTCAAAATGCATCATACACCTGAACAAATAATTGGAGATCAGGCAGAAGGTGTAATGACAAGGAACAAATTAAAGGTAAATGTTTTCTTAGTGAAATTGAACTTAGAACTATTAAAGAGTAGAATATAACTTTTGAGCATGGTGAACCAAGTGGAACACGCCCATAATCAAGAAGGAAGGATCATGTACTTGCAAAAAATGTCAAAATGCATCATGCACCTGAAAAAATAATTGGAGATCAGGCAGAAGGTGTAATGACAAGGAACAAAATTAAAGGTACATGTTTTCTTAGTGAAATTAAACTTAGAACTATTAAAGATGCATTGAATGATGAAAGAAAGATCGAAGAAATGGATGAAAAGATTGAGTAGATAAAAAAGAAGAAAAACCTGGACTCTTGTACCTAGACCAAAAGATAAGAATGTGATTGGAACTAAGTGGGTTTTTAGAAACAAGATGAATGAAAAAGGAGAAGTTTCTAGAAACAAGGCAAGATTAGTATGTAAATGATATGCTCAAGAAGAGGGTATTGATTATGGAGAAACTTTTCCTATTGTTGCAAGACTTGAAGGAGTCAGAACTCTTCTGGCATATTTTGCACACAAAGGATACAAGGTATATCAAATGGATGTAAAATATGCATTCCTAAATGGAATTCTTGAAGAAGAAGTATATATTGAGCAACCTAAAGGTTTTATAGATCCTAACAAAAGGAATATGGTTTGCAAATTACACAAAGCATTGTATGGACTGAAGCAAGCTCCTAGAGCCTGGTATGAAAGACTGCATGCTTACTTGATAAGTATTGGATTTCAGAGAACCAATGATAATAGTGGCTTGTATATCAAATAAGGACCTCAGAACAAGATACTATTAGTATAAATATTTGTTGATGATATATTGTTTCAACATTATTAGATTTCCACAATCCATTTAATTTGGATTTTTGCTTTTGGATTTGATTGTGTCAGTGTTTTTAGCATCTTATTTTTACATTTCTTGAACTCTCTCATCTTGATGATGGATTATGGAGTGTGATCTGAAACGTTGATGCTAAAAACACTGACACAATCAAATCTTGAAGCAAAAATATGGATATATTGTTTACTGGATATGATGATTTATGCAAAGAATTCTATGAAGCTATGAGTAAGGAATTTTAAATGTCTATGTTTGGTTAAATCAAATTATTTGTTGGATTACAATTCTATCAGATGAAGGATGGTCTCTACATCTAAGTACATTAAAGAGATACTAAAGAAATTTGGGATGGAAGACTCCAGAACAGTTGGAACACCTATGCCTACTGGACATAAGTTGTCTAAGGATGATGATTCAAAGGAAGTAAACTAGATTACCTATAGATCTATGATTGGTAAAATTGAATATGTTCTTCACACTACACCTAATATTGCATTAGCAGTTGGTATTGTTGCAAAGTTTTCAGCAAATCCTAGAGAGAATCATTTAATGGCTATCAAAAGGATTCTGAGATATCTTAAGGGTACGAAAGAGTATGGATTATGGTACAAGAAAGAAGAAAAGTTTGATTTAAAGAATTTACTGATGCTGATTGGGAAAGAAGTGTTAATGAAAGAAAGAGCACAAGTGGTGGAGCATTATTTGTTGGAAAGAGATTACTCCTGGACAAGAAAGAAACAAAATTGCATTTCTCAGTCTACAACAGAAGTAGAGTATGTTGCTGGAGTAGTAAATTGTTCAAATATCATATGGTTCAAACAACTATTGTTGGGTATGAAGGAGGTAATCGAAGAACCAGTTATTATCTACTATGACAAAACTAGTGCTATTATCATCTCAAAGAACCCTGTGATGCATACTAAGACTAAATATATTGCAATAAAATATCATTTCTTGAGGGAATTGTTTAGGACAAGGAAGTAAGATTGGAATATGTGAATACTAAAGAAAAAATTGCAGACATATTCACAAAACCATTACCTAAGGATGTATTTTTGTATCTTAGAGGAAAGCTAGGGGAAATTCCTGTAATTGAGGCTCACTAAAACATAGTTTAGTGATGCATCAACCGAGCTACAGAACATACTTAACATGTTTATACAAATATTCAAATCTTATTACATATGAATCAGTACAAACATTTACTTTACAACTTCATTGGATTTATATATCAGTCGGTGTCTTTGGAATTGGTTGTGAAAGAGGGAGAGTTATTGATGTCATAAAGATTATAGAGGGATAAACTTTATGGATTACATAGATTAATGTAAGAGGGAGAAATTTGTATTTCAGTGATTGTGAAGACACAGGGATTTTTTGGATGAGAATCAAAATGAAACTAAGGACATTAATAAAAATTTCATTCTTATGTCTGTTGCTCTATAATTATTTGTATTATGACATTTTGTGTTTCCATCAATGCCAAAGAGGGAGATTGTTGATGACAATTATTCAATTGTGTATTGTCATTGATGTATACACAAGTATAGTGATGTTTACACCAATATCTAATACTATTTGAGCATGGTCAATTCATGCCAAGAACTCTTAGGCATTGAAGAAGACCAAAGTGATTTTCAGTTGTAACCGAGTTCTCTCGGGCATTATAGTTTCAGTTCAGCGTTGAAGGATTTTAGTGTTGACCGAGTTGAATAGTTAGTGTCAGTCGACTAACAATAGTTTATATTTTATGGATAATTGGTTATATGCAGCCGACAGACATGAGTTTTATTAGATAGTTGGAAGGATATTTAGGCTGACTTGACAAGGCTTATCATATATATATATAACATCAATTTTGGATTGAATATAAAAAAAATAAAGGAAGACAAAGAAGATATGTGTTTATGACATGAAGAGTGAAGGCGAAATCAGATGGGATTCTGATTGAGGACAGAACACAGAGAACTGCAACATAATATCTGATCAGTGAGGATCAATTAATTAAATCCAAAATAGAGATCTGAATTAGCAAAGACAATTGCTTATCAAAATAGGTCAATCCATTGTTATTTTCTAACAATTGTAGCGTTGATCAAAATCTCTTAATAGAGTAGACTTAACAGTCTTTTGTAAATCCTCTCACAAGGTGACATTTCTACATTGAAGTGTTAGAAGACCTCTAACAAGGCCACTCCTTATAGGGTGATTACATCCTCTAATAGGGTCACACCTAATAGTGTGTTATTGTAACCTTTAACAGGGTTAGCTGCTAATAGGGCTCACTTCAGAAGAGTGAAAAATAGTGACTAGTTGCAATTGGTGGTTTTTCCCATATTGGGTTTCCACATTAAATATTGGTGTTATCTGTGTACATGTTATTTTATTTATGGTTTATGTTTCTACAATTAATTACTAAAGGATAATCAGAGTTAATATCTTAATATTTTCTATGTTAACTGAGTGACCTTAGAATATCTGTATTAACTGAGAAACAGTGATAAAGTTGTTTAAGACATCTAAGGGACTTGGATTTGTTTTTGTGGTAACGAATTCAATCCTCCCCTCTTGGTCACTCAACTCATTTCCAACAATTGGTATTAGAGCTGCAAGTGCTTATAGGGAAGGTTTCAAGGCTTAAGCTAAAGATCAGAGATGTCTTACAGAAGGGAGATCCCTAAGTTTAACAAAGAAAATTTTAGTACATGGAAAGATTTGATGAGGCTACATCTATCTACTATTGGAGATACTAGTTTTCAATACTTGGACCATAGGTATGTGGATCCACCGAGACCTTTGACTATGGATCAGATGATAGACATGAAACATCACAACATAATGATGATTGATATAGCCTCTGCATTCAGCTATTCTAAATTTGATGAAGTCAAGGAATGCCCTACTACCTTTGATATGCGGAACAAACTACATGATATTCAAGAAGGAGATGTCAATGTAAATAGAGCCAAAGTAGAAAGTCTTCGAGGTCAATTTGATCAGATTAAAATGAAAGAAGGAGAAGACATTACAAAATACAGTGAAAGAATCAAGAAAAGTTTCAATGCCATCAGAGGTGCCGATGGAGTGATTGAAGACACAACAATGGTTAGTAAGGTATTGAGGACTTTACTTCCTATCTATGAAATTAGAGTTTTAGCTATTCAAGAGATGATATACAGTAATGGAAAAACTCTAGATGGATTGGTTGCAAGACTTACAACTTTTGAGTTGGATAACTTTGACAATTACTCTCCTAATCCTAGAAATCTTGTGTTTGCATTCAAAGATAAATTAAACCTTGGAAAGATGAAAGGAAAATAGATTGACAGTGATAGTGATGATGAATTTGATGACGAAGATCTAGAAATCATTGAAGCATTACTTGCAAGGAGAGTTGCAAAAGGAAAAGGATAGTACAAAGGAAGAATACCATTAATTTTATTTTCATGTGATGAGATTGGTCACATTGCTGCTAAGTATCCAAACAAGGAAGACAAAGGTGAGAGAAATTTGAAAAAGTACAAAGGAAAGAAATATTTCAAAAGCTACAAAAGCTACAAGGACAAAGGTAATAAATCTTTCTATATTGATAAAGATTCTGATAGTGATGAAGATGAAGATGAAATGGTTTATATTGCTATTAAGGATGAGTTAGATAATGAAGATAATGAAAACACATCACTATATTCTCATATTAGCAAGAATGACACTTGGATAAGTGATAGTGGTTGTTCTCACCACATGACTGGTGATAAAACCAAATTTGAACATCTTGAGCACTATGATGGTGGGAGTGTCAGTTTTGGGAATGATGAACCCTTCTATGTGAAAGGTAAAGGTTGTATTTCTTTAATAGAAGGAATCAAATGTGATAATTATTATTGGGTTGAATGACTAAGGCACAATCTACTAAGTGTGGCACAACTGAATAACATTGGTTTCAAGGTAGAATTTATGAATGGTAAGGCCAAGCTCTTGGATGGAAAGGGAAACCTAGTTGGAATTGGCAGACAAACAAAAGGTAATCTAGTTCATCTTGATCTCAATGAAAGTTCATGTTTTATTGCACAAGTAGAAGAAAGCTAGTTATGGCATAAAAGGTTATGTCATGTGAACTTTGATAACCTGATTAACATAAGCAAGAACAAAAGAGTAAGAGGAATTCCTATTCTGAAGAAACCCGAATTAGCAATATGCAAACAATGTCAAATTGGGAAGATGGGAAAAAATAGCTTCAAGAGAAAGAATTACAATACATAAGAAGTTTTAGAATTGGTACATACTGATTTATGTGGACCAATTGGAACAACAAGCTACACAGGTGAGAAGTATTTCATTCTATTTGTTGATGACCATTCCAGAATGATGAATATTATGTTTCTCAAAGAAAAATTAGAAGCCTTTCAGAAGTTCAAGTGGTACCTTGCCAGCATTGAAAAAGAAACATGAAAGAAGCTTAAATGCTTAAGATCTGATAGAGGAGGAGAATTCATCTCTAATGAATTCAATGAATTCTATAGTGAAAAGAAATCAAAAGACAAGTATCTTCCCGAGGTACTCCCCAACAAAATGTGATAGCAAAAAGAAGGAACAGATCCATTATGGATTGTGTAAGAACCTTGATGATTGAAAAAAATGTTGCTACTAAATACTAGATGGAAGCCATCAACACTGCAATTCACACCTTGAACCAAGTTCAACTAAAGAAAGGTACTGAGAACACACCTTTTGAATTATGGTATGGCTATAAACCTAATGTTCATTATTTCAAAGAATTTGGAAGTAAATGTTACATCTTCAAGGAAGAAAGAAATAGAAAATTTGATGCAAAAGGTGATGAAGGTATATTCCTAGTCTACTCTTGCAAAAGCAAAGCATATAAATGTTTAAATCTTTCTACTCATAAAGTCATAGAAAGTGTGCATGTAAGGATTGATGAGTTTGCAGAAAGAGGTGAAGAACATAGTAGTACAGAGCCCGAGGATTATAGAAACTTTGTGTATTATGAACCTGATACTATACCTAAGACACAAACAATGGTGATTGGACAACATACTTGTCAACTATTGAATTCATCTGCACAAACTCAAATAGTTCAACCTACGTTGTAGCCTGTGTAAGCTAAGCTACTGGTAGAGGAAACTGAGTCGCATACTGAAGAAACCAAGTCACAGATAGAGGGAATGGAGTCACAGACAGAGGCACTTGAGTCTAAGACAGAGGTGCTTGAGTCTCAAATAGTGGAACCCAAGTATCATATAGAAGAGAATTTTTTTTTTTGAGCATGGTGAACTAGGTGGAACAAGCCCAAAATCAAGAAGGAAGGATCCTGTACTTGCAAAATATGTCAGAAGGCATCATGCAGCTGAAAAAATAATTGGATATTAGACAGAAGGTGTAATGACAAAGAACAAAATTAAAGGTACATGTTTTCTTAGTGAAATTGAACCTATAACTATTAACAATGCATTGAATGATGAAAGATGGATGGAAGCAATGAATGAAGAGATTGAGCAGATAGAAAAGAACAAAACCTGGACTCTTGTACCTAGACCAAAAGATAAGAATGTGATTGGTACTAAGTGGGTTTTTAGAAAAAAGATGAATGAAAAAGGATAAGTTTCCAGAAGCAAGGAAATATTAGTATGTAAAGGATATGCTCAAGAAGAGGGTATTGATTATGGAGAAATTTTTTCTCTTGTTGCAAGACTTGAAGGAGTTAGAACTCTTTTGGCATATGCTGCACACAAAGGATACAAGGTATATCAAATGGATGTAAAATCTGCATTCGTGAATGAAACTCTTGAAGAAGAAGTCTATATTGAGCAACCTAAAGGTTTTGTAGATCCTAGAAAAAGGAATATGGTTTTCAAATTATGTAAAACATTGTATGGACTGAAGCAAGCTCCTAGAGCCTAGTATGAAAGACTGCATGGTTACTTGATAAGTATTGGATTTCAGAGAACCAATGACAATAGTAGCTTGTATATCAAAGAAGGACCTCAGAATAAGATACTATTAGCAGAAATATTTGTTGATGATATATTGTTTAGTGTATATGATGATTTATGCAAAGCATTCTCTGAAGCTATGAGTAAGTAATTTGAAATGTCTATGTTTGGTGAAATCAAATTCTTTGTTGGATTACAAGTCTATCAGATGAAGGATGATATCTACATTACTCAGTCTAAGTACATAAAAGAGATACTGAAGAAATTTAGGATGGAAGACTCCAGACCAGTTGGAACACCTATACCTACTAGACATAAGTTGTCTAACAATGATGATTCAAAGGAAGTAAACCATACTAGCTATAGATCCATGATTGGTAAAATTGAATATGTTGTTCACACTAGACCTGATATTGTATTTGTAGTTGGTATTGTTGCAAGGTTTTCAACTAATCCTAGAGAGAATCATTTGATGGCTATCAAAAGGATTTTGAGATATGTTAAGGGTACTAAAGAGTATGGATTATGGTACAAGAAAGGAGGAAAATTTGATTTAAAGAATTTTACTGATGCTGATTGGGAAGGAAGTGTTGATGATAGAAAGAGCACAAGTGGTGGAGAATTATTTCTTGCAAAGAGATTAGTCTCATGGACAAGCAAGAAACATAACTGCTTTTCTCAGTCTACACTAGAAGTAGAGTATGTTGCTACAGTAGTAAATTATTCAAATATCATATGGTTCAAACAAATATTGTAAGGTATGAAGGAGGTAATCAAAGAACCAGTTATTATCTACTATGACAACACCAGTGCTATTAACATCTCAAAGAACCCTGTGATGCATACTAAGAATAAACATATTGCAATAAAGTATCATTTCTTGAGGGAATTGGTTCAAGACAAGGAAGTAAGATTGGAATATGTGAATACTAAAGAAAAAATTGTAGACATATTCAAAAAAATATTACCTAAGGATGTATTTTTGTATCTTAGAGGAAAGCTAGGGGTAATTCCCATAACTGAGGCTCACTAAAAAATAGTTTAGTGATGCATCAACCAAGCTACAGAACATACTTAACATGTTGATACAGATATTCAAAGCTTATTACATATGAATCAGTACAAACAAGTACATTACAACTTCATTGGATTTATATATCAGTTGGTGTCTTTGACATTGGTTGTCAAAGAGGGAGAGTTATTGATGTCATAAAGATTACAGAGGGAGAAACTTTATCAGATTACAAAGATTAATGTCAGAGGGAGAAATCTATATTTCAATGATTGTGAAGACAGAGGGAGTTTTTGGATGAGAATTAGAATGAAGCTAAGGACATTAATAAAAATTTAATTCTTATGTCTGTTTCTCTATAATTATTTGTATTATGACATGTTGTGTTTCCATCAATGCTAAAGAGGGAGATTGTTGATGACAATTATTCAATTGTGTATTGTCATTGATGTTTACACAAGTATAGTGATGTTTACACAAATACCTAATCTTATCCAAGCACAGTCAGTTCATGCCAAGCACTCTCAGGCATTAAAGAATACCCAAGTGATTTTTAGTTCTAACTGAGTTATCTTGGGCATTACAGTGTTGGTCAGGTGTTGAAGGATTTTATTGTTTACCGAGTTGAACAATTAGTTTTAGCCAGTTAATAGTAGTTTATATTTTATGGATAATTGGTTATAGGCAGCCAACAAACATGAGTTTTATTATTTATTTGGAAGGATATTAAGGCTGAATTGACAAGGCTTATCATATATATATATATATATATATATATATATATATATATATATATATAAGGTCAAGTTTGGATTGAGTATAAGAAAAATAAAGGAAGAAAAAGAAGATATGTGTTTATGAAATGAAGAGTGAAGGCAAAATCAGATGGGATTCTGATTGAGGACAGAACACAGAGAACTGAAATAGAATATCTGATCAGTGAGAATCAAGTAATTAAATCCAGAATAGAGATCTGAATCAACAAAGATAGTTTCTTATCAAAATAGGTCAATCCATTGTTACTTTCTAACAATTGTAGCGGTGATCAAAATCTCTTAATAGAGTAGACTTAACAGTCTTTTGTAAATCCTCTCACAAGGTGACATTTCTGTGTTTAAGTGTTAGAAGACCTCTAACAAGGCCACTCCTTACAGGGTGATTAAATCCTCTAACAGGGCCACACCTAATAGTGTGTTATTGTAACCTTTAATAGGGTTGGCTCCTAACAGGGCTCACTTTAGAAGAGTGAAAAATAGTGACTAGTTGCAATTGGTGGGTTTTTCTCATATTGGGTTTCCATGTTAAATCTTGGTGTTATCTATGTACATGTTATTTGATTTATGGTTTATGTTTTTGGAATTAATACTAAAGGATAATCATAGTTAATATCTTAAGATTTTCTATGTTAACCGAGTGACAATAGAAAATCTATACTAATCGAGTAACAGTGACAAAGTTGTTTAAGAAATCTAAGGGAGTTGGATTTTTTTTTGGGTAATTGATTCACCCCTCCCCTCTTAGTTATTCAACTCATTTCCAATACCTTCATCTTTATTCTTGTCAACTATCAGTCCAAAGATAATCTTCCATATCCTTTGGCTTTGCTGCACAACACCTTCTACATCATTCTTCAATATAGTATTGGCTCTCAATTCAGGAATGAATTTATTCCTATATTGATCCATTAATTTTATGATGACCTTATGGAAAGACATGTTTTCAATTAGTGCCAAAACACTTAGTTATCACAGAGTTGACCGAGCCAAGAGTGTTACCCAAGTAGTTATATTGTAACTCAAGCAGTGGCAGTGTTGATCGAGAAGACAATGGTAATCAGTATTAACCGAGTGATCAATATGACCCAAGTACATAGACTAGCCTAAGTGCCAGAGTTTACTATGTTTTCCAAGTGACAGCATATTTCCCGAGTGCAAGTATATCACTCGAGTGGATCACTAGACCCGAGTAACAGTTTTGGGCCAACTTAGCTTATATTGTTTCATATTAATTTATCTTATGAAAGCTGACTTAAAAAAGTATTTGATTTGGATAAGGTATAAATATAAGGTATTTTGTTTATCCAAATGTATGTGTAGAAGTGTGAATGCGAATATGAAGTTGCAGATTGATTAAGAGGCTACAACAGTATAAGGAACAACATAGACTCATCTATCACATTTAGGTGATTAGTTTTATATCATTGGATCTTATTCAACAAATCATAGTTGCATAGAATATCATCTACTAGTTCATCCTAATAGGTGCATCAAAAAAATCCTCTAACAAGGTGGACTTAATAGTCCTTTACAAATCTCCTAACAGAGTTGCATACTTAATTCTATTGTACTAAATCCTTTCACAAGGTGGATCTAACAGTCCTTATTTATCCTAATAGGGAAAGCCATCATAAGCGATCAATTGTAAGCTTTAACATGCTAGATTTGTACTGCAGTAATAAATCTTGTGGGTACCATCCCCACCCCAGTTTTACTTTCTATTTGGAGGGTTTCTATGTAACCAAATATTGTGTCAAGTGTTGTGGATGTTTATTACTTTTCTATTTCATGCATACAATCAAATTAGATAATCTAATAAAGGAATAAAAGATTAAGTTTTATTGGTTCCTGACTCAGCCCCCTCTCAGTCACCTAGCCTCAATATATTTCCAACAATTGGTATCAGAGCTAAAGGTTCCTTTATCAGAAGTTTAACAACTTGAGCAAAGATCAGAGGTAATGGAAATATCTAGACTGGAGAAAGCCATTGAAAATGAAAAGCTAGACCTACAAATGGCCATGGATTAGATCATAAAACTCAAGGAGCAGCTCTCTCATTCTCTCAAAAGAAGAAAACATTTAGCAGTGTAGATGAATGATAAAAGTTACATAGAAGAAAGAATTGAAGACTTATGCAAATAAATAAGTTCTGAAGAAGTAGATGCAACAATTGAAGACCTACTTGCAAATAATCTCAATTGACATGAAGAAGTCAAAAACTTGAAAAGAGAACAAGAAATTCATCCAGTTAGAATATGTGAAGTCATGGAAAAATATAATCAAGAAGAAAATGAAAAAGAAATGGCACAAGAAGATAGAATATTGCTGAGTACAAGATTAGAAGAAAAAGAAAATGAAATCCACCATTTGCCACTTCAGCAAGCAGATATGATAAATCAACTCTATAATGCAAATCAAGAAGTTATGAATCTGAGGATAGAAAATGAAAGATTGCAGAATGATCTTAATACTCAAAAGCAAACCAATTAGAGTATGATGAATTCACAGGTAAGAATGGATCAGTTGATAGAGAAAGCTCAACTCAGACATCATTGAGATTCTGGTGAATGAGCCTATTGACCCCAAAGCACCATACTTTGGTACCTATGAGGAATCCAAGAGAAGAATTTCATTGGAAATAGAGATTCCTAAGATTTTGAAAAGAGTAAAGAAGAGGCTAGAGGAGTTTGGAAAGAAATATGGCAAAACTTCAGAGTCTCCTCCTTCTATCTTTGAAAGCAAAGAAGATGAAGTAAAGATAGAAGATGATGAACCAGAAAAGGAAGAGGAAGAGATAGAAATTGAACCTCCTAAGAAGAAGAAGAAGGTAACCCCCAAGCAGAAAACAAATATCTCTACCCATGTCATCACTAAAATAAGATCTATAAGGAAATATTTCCCAAGGAAGATGAAGAAGAAGATACAGTCATATTTAAGAAACCCCCATGTACCTTTGAGAAGACAATTGAAGAACTAAGAGAAGGTAGTGGTATGAGTTCTCTAAAATCACTGAAATATTCTTCTAGAACTAAGGATGAACATAAGCATATTGAGGAAGCAGTTGTAGAGAAAATGACAAGGTGGAAGTATGATCCATCTAAATTGAAGAGTCATATGACTGAAGATCTATTCAAGGAAATATCTGTTCCCTAGAGAAAAGCAGTCCGAATAGAAAAGGATATTAGAGAACATACCTTGAGGCAAGTCATGACTACTATGAAAAATAAAGAGGTTACAGAGGTCATGACCAAATATGAAAACAATCAAACTCCAAGGTTTAGGACCTTTCGGATATTGAACAAGAAGGTAAAGGATGTTGTGCAAACCTCAAAAAAGATATGGAAGATAGTCTTGGAAATCAAGGAAGAAGTACCAAGTACAGACCCCAAGGAAAATAATGATGATGTAGATTTACCTGAGGTATAAAATATTGAAGAATCCAACACAGAACAAATAGTAGTAGAAGTGATGGCATCCCTGCCCCAATCACCTATATAGAACATCCTATCTTTGGGAAAGGATAAGTCTATAGAATCTACATCTGGACTAGTAGAAACTGAGCATCAGGCTCCATCTACTGCTGGGCTAAGCCTAACTGAAGCATAGAAGACAACTATGAATATTTCTTCAGTGAGAATTGATGCTACAGTTGGTGCAGAAAAAGGTAATGATCCACTAGATACCAAAGTCAAGGATGATAGTGGAAAAGGTAAGGAAATTGTTCCTTCACCTGATCCCAAGATAAAAGGAAAAGGGAAGGAAACATATACTGATGGTATTGATCTTGAGGAAGATATTGTGATTCCAAATTGGGATCTTTCCAACTTGATAGTAGAGAAGATGGATATACTAGGGGAGCTATGGAAGAAAATAGCTACACAACTAAAGCTTCGAGTAGAAAAGAAAAGAAAAGAAATAGAGTGCTAGATGATATAAAAGGTATATTCCTAGATGCTCTAGAAATAGAATTTGATGAGAATGACTCTATTTTGGATCAAATTTTCAATATAGTTCACAAGTTCAATAAGGATTTAAGTGGTTAAGAGAAACTACTATAGAAGGCAGAAAGAAAGTTTGAGCATAAAGTTCTAGAGAATGTTGCAAGTAAGATTACAATTGACCAAATGAAGCTAAACTCTCTCATTACCTCTCTAGAAACTACTGTTAATAATGTTTCTTCATTATTTGTAAAGTTGAGTGACACTTTGAAATTTACCATGGAAATCAAGACTAAGATAGATAAAAATTTGAAGGAAAGTGCAAACCAGTTGGCACTTAACCCTAGTTCGAGTTTAGCACACTTTGTGAAGATTAAGTATCTGATAGACATGTAGAAAGAATTACTAAGAGAAGAAGAAAGGACAAGAAAATATCTTACAACTATGCAAAGCCAACTCCTTGCACACATGGATGTACTTCAGAATCATATAGCTCATGCCAAGACATTCATACATGACAACAAATTTTCAGTTGTAGAGCTTATGATGGAGTTGTCAGAAGAGATACAGATTGAGTTGCACATCTTGAAGGTGTTGCAAGATAATTGGGACAAAAATTTGTCTCAGATTTTGAAGGTACATAGTGATTTCCTATCCTACTTTGGTATTACCATATAGATATATTTTTGGCATTTATGTCAAAAACAAGGGGGAAAGTTATTGTATATGCATATAAGGAAATACATGTATAGAAGATAAGAGGAGAAGAGATATATAATAGAAAATTTACAAAAATAATTTTGAAAAATTAAAAATAGAGTCAGTTGTAACCGAGTCACATAGCTATTGTCAAAACTCGAGCAAGTACCCAAGCATATGGTAAGGGGGAGTTTTGACTCATAATTTTGAGCAATTTTTGAACATGATAAGTGTTTTTGGTCACTAATTCCAAAGGGGGAGATTGATGAACTTCTGGAAAGACATGTTGTCAATTAGTGCCAAAACACTTAGTCATCATAGAGTTGACCAAGCCAGGAGTGCAACCTGATTAGTTACATTATAACCTGAGCAGTGGCAGTGTCAACCGAGCAGATAGTGGTAATCAATATTACCCAAGTGATCAATATGACCCGAGTACATAGAGTATCCCGAGTGCTAGAGCTTACTATGTTTCCTGAGTGACAACATATTTCCTGAGTGCCAGTATATCACCTGAGTGGATCACTGAACTCAAGTAACAATTTTGGGCTGACTTAGCTTATATTGTTTGATATTAATTTATCTTATTAAAGTCTACTTACAAAAGTATTTGATTTGGATAAGGTATAAATGTAAGGTATTTTTTTATCCAAATGTATGTGTAGAAGTGTGAATGCGAATATGAAGTGGCAGATTGATTAAGAGGCTACAACATTATAAGTAACATTAGAGACTCATCTATCACATTTAGGTGATTATTTTTATATCATTGGATCTTATTCAACAAATCAAAGTTGCATAGAATATCATCTACTTGTTCATCCTAACAGGTGCATCAACAAAATCCTCTAACAAGGTGGACTTAAAAGTCCTTTAAAAATCTCGTAACAGAGTTACATACTTAATTGTATTGTACTAAATCCTTTCACAAGGTGGATCTAACAGTCCTTATTGCTCCTAACATGGCAGGCCATTAGAAGTGGTCAATTGTAAGCTTTAATAGGCTAAATTTGTATTGCAGTAATAAATCTTGTGGGTACCATCCCCACCCCAGTTTTACTTTCTATTTGGAGGGTTTCTGGGTAACCAAATATTATGTCAAGTGTTGTAGATGTTTATTAATTTTCTATTTCATGCATGCAATTAGATTAGATAATCTAATAAAGGAATAAAAGGTTAAGTTTTATTGGTTCCTGATTCACCCCCCCTCAGTCACCTAGCCTCAATATATTTCCAACATTTTTCTCTCTACTTCTTTGTCAAGTCTGACATAATTTGAGCTAATGCTCCTCAAATATGCCATTCAGTCATAATGACATGCTTCCATCTCTCATCAATCTTGTTTGCTAGTTTATCAGGGACTAGGTTGCCAATCTCCAATGGACTCATCTTATATGAAACTAAAATATCTATCATTGCTTCCTCTATCTTTGCCTTATCAGTTTTTCTTAGCTTCTCAAACTTAATAAACTTGAAACCTGACAAACCTGCTGAATTTCAAAAGTTGAGACAAATCTCATCAAATTGGAAGTGTGTTTGTGTATTGCAAATTTGAACTTGCTGATGTTCTCAATTTTTGTCAATTCTTCATCTTCTTGATCTTTAACCATAATGTATTTTATCCTTGGATTCCTCTTAGGGTGGCTTGGCTTAGATTTGGTTTGAACTTGTTTCCTCTTCCCTGAGCTTACCCCTTCAACATAATTTACCAACTTCTTCTTTGGTGGATCAACAGATATAATAACGGTTGACGCCCTGGTTCTCAGTCAAGATGTGGCAGGAGGAGTAGATTTTTGCTGTGAACTCATCTTCTTGATTGGCTCAGAAACCATCACTTTCTTACCCTTTTTTCTACTTCCACATCATCATCACTTTCCTCAGAATCACTGGATTGGTCCTTTCCCTGACCTGTTGTGATCTGTACTAGCGCATCTTCCTCTTCTTCTTCTCCTAACATCTCCTCAAGATTCTTCAAAATTTTCTTTCTCTTCCTCTCCATTTTTGTAGCCTTCAAATTTGAAGTTATCTTTGATTTTGCTTCATCATAGTTACCAAATATCTTGGCCTTTTTATCAACTTCCTCTACAATTAGAGCTGCAGATGTTTTATCTATGTTTATTTCATAGGGTAATGGCCTTAGACATGCTACCCTCAGTACTACAACTTGTACACAGGTGTTATAAGCATCAACTAGAAAGAAAACATCATGATAATGTTTCTCCACTAGTGATACCAGGATTCTACTCCTTAATCTCATCTTTTTCTTGAACTCCACAAAATAATTACCCATGACAGTGTCAAAATTCTCTCCTCACTGTTGTGTGTGTGTATTTGGGAACCTGTTGAAAATGACACAAACACTCAATAAGTCATTGCATTAGTCCAAAAGGTTAGATAAAATATTCAAAACCACTAATATCGACCTATTGCCTTCTAACTAGAAAGAGTGTGATTAGTTGTATATTAGCCCTCAAAATATGCTACAAATCATAGACATATACTATCTAGCATGAAGGATTTAGATTAAAAATAAGCTAAAAGATATGAAAAACAAGTATTCTAGCTCTAGCATGTGAATATTTAACAATGAAAAATCATGGAATAAGAAGTGCAATATGATTCTAAGAGTAATCCAACAGCATAACAATGTAATTTTGATCTAAAGTGAAGGCTCATTTGCTCTCAAAATAGGATTCTATTTATAGAAGAATGGGAGAGAGAGAGAGAGAGGGGGGACAAGGTCCATTTATGAATTAGAAGACCCATAAATGAAGATGTAAGAAGTATTAATGCCCAAGGCATTAATAAGGCATAGGAGAGACATAGGCTTAAGGTCTTCTTATTAATGAAGGCCTTAAAGAAGCAAGGGAGGGTGGCTTGAGAAGGTGGACCTTAAGAAAGTCCAGCTTGAGAAAGTGGACTTTCTCAAGTGTGTGGAGTTGCTAAGCATTCCTTAATGGAATGTGACAACATTAGGAGGTGGGTTAGGACTAGAATTAGGATTAGGATTAGATTAGCAAGGGTGAATGGGTTGAGAAGGGTTAGAACCCAGGGTAGAAGTGGTTGAGATAGGTTAGGTTGGGGTTTAGGAAAATATTAATAAATGAAATAAACTTATTTAATTCATTTAGAAATATAGGAATTAATTATTTAAACAATGAAATTGATTTTTAATAATTAGGGGACTATAGCCATTTTAATTAAATTAAATAGGCTAGGGGAATGGGTTATTTGCAAGTGGGTATTTGATTTAAGGATTTATTTAATTCCTTTATAATTAAATACTATAGCCATATTTGATTTTGGTTCGATTTAATTGGTTTGAATTGATTTAAATTGTATGGCTATAATAGTTAATATAATTTAGTGATAAAAATTACCTAGGACATTAAATAGATTTGAAGAATTATGCCAAGCAGTAACGGGGTTGTTTGGACATAATCAAGGGTATGATCACACTTAGGGAAAATAGGGTCCATAGTTGCAAGAGACCAAATTTAGGTGGTTACATTTGCCCCTCTTTGAATTGATTTGCGAGCAACACATTGATTCAAAGAAAGTTTTCAATTTTGACTTTAGAAAGATTGAGAATTTCGTTCTTGGTTGTCGAATGAAATGCTGATGAGATCAATCTTGCACTCGATCAAACAAAACTGATAGAATTGATCTTGAACTTGGTTTTCGTCCATAGATTAATAAAAGATTTAAAAAATACCAATTCTGAACTTGGTTGTCGTCCAAAAATTGATAATATTGATTCTGAACTTGGTTGTTGTCCAAAAGTCAGTATGAAGCTGCCAGGAGCTATAAAAATATTCTAAAATGAGGAAACATAAGATATCCAGCTCATGAGAACCAAAGCTTTCTATCCAACAGATCTGACTTTAGTCAAGAAAATTGTTATTGCCCTAGTTTGTTTGATAACGAAGTCATTTTGATGTTGTTTCAAACAAAAATTGAATTGATGATGATGTGATCATGCCCCCTCAGGAACGAAATTGAAGAAAAGGAAATAAATCCCTCAGTTGAAAAGAACATAACACTTGCAAGAAGCGGTAGGGAAAGAAAAAGTGGAGTAGAAGAAGGTGTGTTTAAAAATAAACACACAATTATGAAGTTAATTATGCAAAAAATATGAGTGATAAGGCTGATAAAATGATTTTTAGCCCAAGATGTATGATGAAATGTGTAGTATTGACTGATGTGTGGAAGAAATGAAGCAAATTAGCAATTTTCAAAACTGTCGCAAAAAATGATACTTTGCTACTGAAAATAGCGTGGGCACCTTTGATTTGGTTCCCGTTTGAGTAAAAAGAGAACACAAATGAAATTGTAGTTGTCTGGGAGGAGTTTTGAAAACCCTAAATGTCTCAAAAGACCCATATAAGCCTCCAAAATTACCATTTCACTATTCATTTTCATTTTCCTCCATAGAAATTCAGAGAGCTCTGCAGCAAAGATGGTAGTCCTTGTGAGGAAGCACTGATTCAAGATGAGCCACCAACACCAGCGACCAGCTGACTACCCACCGCCGGTAGGATCACATCTGGGATTCTGGATCACATCCAGTCAATCCTGACTCGCATCCGGTTTTTTTTGAATCATATCTAGTTTGTCCTAGATTTTGCGTCGCATCCAGGTTTTCCTAGATCGCATCTAGTATGAATGTTTTTGATTTGGTTTTAGTTAAAATCTATCAGGGGATCGCATCCTATTTACTTGGGATCGTACCCCGCATTTAGGATTGCATCCCATTTTTTGGGGATCGCATCCCGTATGAGTAATCGCATCCTATATTTCTAGGATTGCATCTGGTAGAAGACTTAGGTTTTTAATTTGCTTTGATCTTTTTGTATCCTGCGAACTTGGAATGACTTAGCGGAGTAGAATTCTACCCCTTGTTGTAGATAGAATGCTGATGTTTCATTGTGTTGTCAAAACTTAGGCTTAGTTTGAGGTAGTCACCTTTCGCGACACTTATCCTACATGTGTTCTTGCATTGTCTGGCCTTTTGTCAGATGATGAGAAGACCATCATGATTTGATGTGGATTGTGCTCTTTGATAGGTTTACCCGAGATTGGAGTGAATCGAGGGTTGTTGAGTGCTCTTGTTGAGAGGTGGAATTCTGAGCACAACACCTTCCACCTACCCATTGGAGAGATTACTATGACACCTGAGGACGTCTGGAGGATACTCCATGTACCCATGGTTGGACGTGAGGTGTTCTTTGAGTCTAGAGCTGGCATGGCGATCGGTACGGTGCGTAGATTCTTCCAGGATGATACCATTGACCGCAGATACCTATCATGGGATTATATGGTCGATCACTATGATTGATTAGCTGTGTACTTAGCAGGCTTGGTAGGTAACATCCTCATGCTAGATAGAGGTCAGCATGGCTTCCTGGTGGGCTGGGTGAGCATGGTGGAGTAGATGATTTCCCATTGTTGTCATTTTTCTTGGGGGAGCTGCATACTAGCTCATATATACAAAGAGCTCCATGAGATCATATATCACCATGCCCGCGGTATGACTATGGGGATCCTTATTATTCAGATTTGGGCCTGGGAGCACATCCCTGTGACACGACCGATTATTGACAGGCAGAGGGCACCTGAGTAGCCCTATGTGTATATGTATGCAGCCTCCTTCAGCAACCACATTTGGGCAAGGTTGAGTATTGGCATCGATTATTAGACGATATGACAGAGGTCGTGTGGTGACCATAGCTAAATTGTGAGGTATGGACTTCTGATGCACAACATGTTCCATTTTTGTGCCAGAGTAGATATCTGATTGGGATCACTAGATACATTATAGATCATTTCTTGATCACCAGGGTTTTGAGACAGTATGGGCAGCGATAGGGCTGTACTGAGGATGTTGCAGTCTATGCACGTACTAGAGATGAGGCACCTGATTGGGGTGCACAGCTAACTTATGAGACCGCGTCCCAGGAGATCCAAGACATGGTGGCTGTAGACTGGGACCTTTGCCTAGATGTTGAGGATGCCAGAGTTTCAGACATGTATGCTGTAGAGATGCTTTAGTATCCATTCCCATGATTTACAGTGCCCAAGGAGATCATTCCTCATATAGAGGAGCCTCTGGATTATGATCTTGATGACCGACCCGCTAGGGGGAGAGGAGGTGCTCAGAGAGACAAGGTTCTAGGGAGACATGGGGGCCAAGATGGTGGAAAAGATGGTAGGCACCCTCCTCCAGATGATGGGCATGATGGTGATGACAAGGGTGGAGGTGGAGAGGTAGTTGATACAGGTGGTCCGAGCGGCAGTGGATAGGGCAGATGATAGAGATACAGATTCGTGGCCCCATAGAGAGATCCTGGCCCATTACTTACTCCAGAGAAGTACAGACAGTGGTGGTAGAGAGTTCAGGAGCAGGATCCTGGTAGAGATGTGGATCCTTTATCTAGATGTGAGTAGGAGAGGGAGCACCTTTGAGCCCAGATCATAGCCTTGGAGGCTAGGGTTACTACCGCTGATGCTCTTTTAGCAGACATGGACAGACAAATTGAGCGGCTGAGAGCTGAGAGGGATACATAGGTGGAGATTCTTAGAGTAGAGAGAGATGCCCATGCCCAGACAACAGTCCATCAGGGACAGAGGGTGACATATTATTACGCCTTGTATCACGCTGCAGTTCCTGAGGGTTAGAGAGCACCTTCTTTTTTTCATGTAGCTCAGCAGGCAGAGGGGGCCATCCCACCTCCAGTAGCTCCTTTCATGCCATCTCCTCCTCCTCCTCCTGACTAGGGAGAGGGGGTGGGCCAAAGTTGATATCTTGCACCATTTTGCTTAGTTTGAGATCATACATGTATATCTGGATCCTGCTGAGATCCCACCTTTTGTACATTACATTCATTTGTATATATCTGATTCTATTTTTGGCGTACTGATACTCTTTATGCTCACTGATAAACTTTATACTTTCTGATACACTTTATGCTTTGATTTGTACCATGTTTATGATGATATGATGTAGTTTCTAGATTCTGACATGTTTCATGTGGTAAATGTATCCATTTTGCTTTTCGTAGTCATGGTAAATGTATCTTTTGCACATGTGATGATATCTTGATCTCATGATGAGTTAGTTCATAGATGATAACATCATTTCATAATGTGGATGTGATGAGTATATTACTGATATTAGTATGTCTTTTAAATGATACTAATGTGAAAATGCAAATGTATGTTTCTTTGTTTTTTTTCAGTGAGGCGAAATATATGTATGGATGCACTTAGGATGAAAAAGTAAAAATGCAATACATGGATGCTTTATTTTTGTATTTTCCAGTTTCTATTTTTGAAATGAATGCAAAATGTAAGTTATGGATGTGCAATGATATTTGATATCAGTAATATAAATGATGTAATTAACTTGATGTGTCAGAAGAAGATAGAAGCCATTGTTTGAGCTTAAAAATTCCTTATGCTATTATTACTATTGACAAAATGCATCAGACAATCTTTAAATGCAGCTATATGAAGACTCTTAGGACTTGTCACTGATTTAGAAAATATTGCAACTCTTTTATCATAATTGGGAACTTTTGGAATGGATACCATTTGATAGTACAATCATCACTAATACCCACTGATATTATGATAATATGAATACTATATTTTATTGAAATGTCAGAAATAGACTTAGGCATCAAGGTATAGAAGCCAGGATGACAAAATAGTCACCTTCCTTTTAATATACCAGATTCTTAGTAATGCAAGATATTGGACCTATAATGACCTTGAAAATTCATATCCTTGGGTACATTATGATTCATATACCTTAGTGAGAATCTGGATTAGAAAAGAGACAAGGAAATTGTGTCAAACTCGCCGTAGTTTACACATAACCAAGATCGAGATATATGCGGCTATCCACCCATAGTGGCAGCTCTTACCATAAACATCCAAGTTAGGTGAATTTTATAGGATCCTTTGGAACAGTCACCATACACAGAAAATCAAGAAAACATTATGCCCCCAATCCTTGTGACTCTTTGTCTTTGCGCAGACGTCATTGAGTAACTAAGGAGACATAACAATTTATCAATTGGGAATCAATCAATTCATAATTACTTAGATGCCCCTAGTTAAAAACATCATCAGGACATAAAAGAATCATAATCAAACCATTATCAAACTGTGTGTTTAAGTAGTACTTGTTCATTCATCTGTCAAACACAGTAACGATTCATCAATCAGAAAATTAAAATACAAGCAATATGGTGTTCCATGTCTGTGCATTGATAAGATAATCCATTTATGTTTGTGATCTAGTATAGCCTTGTAGGAATGCTGTGAATGTCAATGTCATGTCCCATGTTGTTTAAAAGACACCTTGGTTTTGAAAAGTGACATTGTTTTGCATGTGTCGAGAAACATTGTGTTTGTGAGGCAAACCAGCTTAGAGCAACCTAGAAATCGCAACTAAATATGCCAACAAAGATGCCCCCAGTGCAGAATGACTTATTCCTAAGATGTAAAGATAGACAAATCCCAAGTGAGGATAAGATAGTCTTGTAGGAAAATGAAGTCAGCATATGAGCACAAGCAAAATTATGAAGGCCTAGTATCAGTAGTGCATTGATAGATGGAGCGTAGAACACAAGTGATGCCTGATTGCCAGGTTTTCACCACTTGGCAAGATCTTTTCTCTTCTTTTCTCTTTTTTCTATTGAGATGCCTATTTTACCAGGTGCTCATCAAGGCACTTTTCTCTTTTTTAATTTTTTTTGCTATTTTTGCTATTTTTGAATGTTTTTGCAGTATCAAGGTGCCTGTTTACCAGGTTTTCACCAAGGATACCCATTTTGTAGGATCTTTTCCACTATTTTTGGATTTCTTTAGGATCAATTTTTTGAATGTTTTTGGTATTTCGCAAGAACATTTTGCTGTATAGGCTCTGCTATCCGAACATTAAGCGTAGAACTGCTTCAAATGTAGAGTGTTGATAGGATCTAGAAGAATGTCTCCCTTAGGTGTAGCTAACTGATAAGCTCCAGTCCTGAAAGTAGCAGTGATAACATAAGGTCCCATCCAGTTAGGTTCAAACTTTCCTTTTTGCTCTTTGTTAGGCTAGTTCCTAGGATTCTCTTTCAGGACAAGGTCTCCCACCTCAAACTTGCATGGTTTAACCTTCTTGTTGTAACCTTTGGACATTCTTTCTTGGTACACTTTGAAGTGATCGAACGCTTGTTGTCTGCGCTCATCTAGTAGGTCTAGATAATTTATCCTATCTATGCAGTACTTCTCATTAGTAACCAGTCCTTGTAAAGATATCCACAAAGATGTTATTTCAACCTCAATAGGTAGTACTGCCTCAACACCATAAACTAGAGCAAATGGCATGGCCCCAGTGGGTGTTCTGATGCTTGTTCTATAGGCCCATAGTGCCAGATTCAGTTGTAGATGCCAGTCTCTTCCAGACTTCCTTACAGTCTTGTGTAGAATCTTGAGAATGTTTTTATTGATGCCTCAGCCTTTTCATTACCTTGAGGATAATAGATTGAGGAGAAATGTTGAGTAATGTGAAACTGTTCACAAAGGTCATCAATGTCTTGGTTTTTAAATTGGTCCCCATTGTCTGTCACAATTGAAGAGGGTATCCCATATCTACAAATAATGTAGTTCAGAATGAACATAGCCACCTATTTGCCAGTGGCTTTGATTAGTGGCACAACTTTGACCCACTTTGTGAAATACTCAGTGGCTGTAATGATGAACTTGTGTCCATTTGAAGAGTTGGGATATATTTGTCCAACCAAGTCAAAGGCCCATTGCTGAAATGGCCAATGTGTTATGAAAGGTATCAGTTTTCTGGTAGGAGCATGAATGAGGTTTCCATGTCTCTGGCATTTAAGACATGCTTTTGAAAATTGAATAGCATCTTTTTCCATGGTAGGCCAATAATAGCCTACTCTGAGAAGTTTCTTAGCTAATGAAAATCCATTTGAGTGTGACCCACATACACCTTCGTAGACATCTTTTAGTGCTAGATCAGACTCTTCTATTTCTAAACACTGAAGAAGTGTACCGTTGAGACTACGTCGATATAGGTTGTTAGTTATGAGGACGTAATGCGATGCTATCCTAATTAGGGATCTTTTCTCATTTCTAGATAGATTGGCAGGAATGGTTTGGTTGGAAAGATAAGCAATGATACTGGCATACCGGGATTGATCTGGGGTATTCAAGGCACAAATTACTTGATATTTAGGGTTAGCAAAGGTAGGATAGGATATTTCTTCCACCAAGAAGTCATAGCAGAATTGATGCTTCTCCAGTTGTAACATGGATGCCAAGGTAGCCATAGCATCTGTAGCTTTGTTCTTTGATCATGGTATCTACTAGAAGGTGACGAAGAGAAATTACTTCTTCAGATAATCAACTAGTTGTTTGTATGGCATCAATTTTTCATCTTTGATTTGATACTACCCATTGACTTGATTGATAATTAGATGGGAGTCACCATACACGTGTAACTCAATGATCTTTCATTCCATAGCTAGCTTGAGACCGTTGACTAATGCTTCATACTCTGAGATATTTTTGGTGCATGGAAACATCAATTTTTAAGATTTAGGAATCTTATATCCTTGTGGAGTGAATGAAGAGGACTCCTACTCCAGATCCTTGTTGAGTAAATGAACCATCAAAGTACATCTTCCATGGGTGTTCGGTGAGATGCATTATTGTTTCGTCAAGGAATTCAATTAGTAATGGTTCATCATCTTGGAGTGGTGAATTAGCCAATTGATCTGCAAGTACCTGTCCCTTGATAGCTCTTCATTCAACATACTCAATGTCAAACTCACTTAGAATTAGGACCCACTTTGCCAAACATCTTGTTAATGCTGTTCTACTTAGAAGATACTTTAGAGGATCTGTTTGAGCAATGAGCTTCACTGTATGAGAGAGCATGTAGTGTCTCAATTTATGTGATGCAAAGACTACTGCTAAGCATGCTTTCTCAATAATGCTATAATTGAGCTCATAAGTGACTAGAGTTCTACTAATGTAGTAGATAGCTCATTCTTTCTTTGTGTCATCTTCTTGTGCCAGTAATACTCCTAGGGATGTAGGTGTAGCTGAAATGTATAGGAGCAAAGGTTTTCCATGAATAGGTGCCATAAGAATAGGTGGTGAAGCTAGGTATTGCTTCAATTCCCTGAAGTTTGCTTCACAGTGTTCATCCCAATTGAATGTAACCCCTTTATGTAATAACTTAGTAAAGGGTTGTGCCTTATCTGCAAGTTGGGACATGAATCTCTGGATAGACTGGAGTCTCCCTTGTAGTGTCCTTATTTGATTGATATTACGTGGAGGAGTCATCTCTAGAATAGCTTTTACTTTTGCAGGATCTACTTCGATTCCCTTTGTTGATACTATGAATCCTAAGAGTTTTCCTGATTGGACCGCAAAGGCACATTTCTTTGGATTGAGCCTGAGATGGAATTGTTCCATGCGATCCAATATCTTTCTTAAATCAGCAATGTGAGTACCTCTTTCTTTGGATTTAGCCAATGTGTCATCGACATAGTCCTCCATGTTTTTGTGCATCATGTCATGGAATATTGTTGTCATAGCTCTTTGATATGTTGCACTGGCATTCTTTAGCCCAAATGGCATGACGTTCCAGCAAAATGTGCCCCATGTGCATGTGAATGTGGTTTTCTCTTGATCCTCAGGGGTGATCTTGATTTGATTATTGCCTAAAAATCCATCCATTAATGAATACATCTGAAAGCTAGTTGTAAGGTCTATGATCATGTCAATATTTGGTAGAGGGAAGTCATGCTTTGGACATGCTTTGTTGAGGTCTCTGAAGTCCGTACAGATCCTGATAGATTTATCAGATCTCAAAACGGGGACCAAGTTGGAGATCCATGCTACATAGGAAATGTCTCGAATGAATCCAGCTTTTAACAACTTTTCTAATTCTGCTTTCACCAGTAATGCAACATGAGGATGCATTTTTCTAAGTTTTTGTTTCATAGGCTTGATCCCAGTAGCTATAGATAAGTGGTGCATAATGAGACTAGGATCTAGCCCTGGCATATCAATGTAAGACCATGCAAAGTTGATCTTCTTCTCCTTTAGGAACTCTGTGAACTGTACCTTCTCATCTTCTAATAAATATTGTGCCAAATGAACTATTTGAGGATTCTCAACAGTGCCCAAGTTTACTGGCTATGTTGGTTCAATCAATACTGAAGATCTTTCCTAAAAGTGTTCAGGGAGGATATCAAGAGTCTCACCCTTTGGCACCTCTGAGCGGTTTTCACCATCGGATACATATTTTTTCTTTACTATTTTGGAATCCGATACTGCCATAGAGTGGTTTTCACCATCAGTCTACTTTTTCTTTTTATTTTTCAGTTTGTGACTAAGAAACTTGATATTCTCCTGTGACATTTTCTCACTCCTTGCATTGGTGGAAGAAGGGTAAGGTTCACAAGCATTAAGATAACAAGCTAGGGAGTGGTCATTGGAAAAGTTGAGGATAGGAGTAGGATCTGTTTCAGTCTAATTAATTAGGTTTGGAAGTTCCAATTTTAGGGAGTCAAATTATGAGAAAGACAGCATCATGTTAGCATCAAAACCATTAACCAACATGACACAGTCTGTTAAGTTAATATCTATGATGTTTAGATCAATAAGAGTGAGATCGTTGCTAAAAGGGTCATTGTCAGTCATATATGGATCGAACTCTAGTGACTCATCAATAGATAACTCATCATCATCTCTTTTTAAAAGGAGGCTTCTTGCTTGTAGCCTATGAAATTCTTCTAGAGTTATGTATTCACCAGTATCTCCATCAATGATCGGGGGAAGGAACTCTTCTTCTGCTTTGGGAGGATCAGTATCATTGAAAGGGGTGTTAGGTTGTCCACTAGGAGCTGAGGAAGCTGCAAACATGTGAATTGTGTCTATCCCAATTTCTTCAGAGGCAATAGATAACCGATCATACTCATAGTCATGAGAGTCTATGACATCATCATCAGATCTGTTCAAATATTTAGCAATGTTTTTTTGGTGGACTCGATTAGAAGCTTGTAGATCAAAGTGAGGTAGATCTAGGACATATGAAATTGTGACTAATTTCCCCCAGTTAGGATGTAAATTTTGTGGCTGGGGTTCCTCTTGAGTGATCATTGCTATGGTGTCTCCTACCTCTTGAATGGGAGGTGGTGTTATCAAAGGAGTGTAAAGATACCGTGGTACCTCAAAGCTAGGTATATATCATTCTCCTTGATATTCAAGATTCTCTGTACCAATATGTAGTAATCTCTCATAAGGCCATGGTTCCAATATTATTTCATCTGTTTTTTCACTCCCTGTTTTAGAAGGTGTACTCTCTTTTGAAGTAGCTTTGTTGGATTGAGTATTAAAACCCAGTCCTATTTTATCTCTGTTGAGGTGGAACTCCATGGGAATAGGTTCAATGATCCCTCATCCCGTGTCATTTAGATGTCCCTTTCCTTTGTAACCCATTTGTTTGAGGAAATCATATCCCTTTCCATACTGCTCTGGGGATATCTTCACGTGTTTGACCTCAGATGCCACTGGTTCTCCTTTGTAAAGCCAGTCCAAGATTGCCTGTTCTTCTGTGTTATTTGAGGAAGATGTGGATGCTTTTATCATGCCAGTTGCCTTGTGTACTTCTGGCTCTTTGGATGCTAGAGGTGTGAATGTTGATGACAGTTTTCCATAGGATCTTGGTGATACTGGAAGTTCTGTCATTGAGGGATTCAGGTCCAACTTGTACTCTCCCATACCTGTTTCTTGAAGTTTCAATGTTTTGCTAAAACTTTTCATAACCATGTCCTTGGTCATTTTAGGAGTGACTGCATCCATAGCCTCTTTGTTCTGTAAGATCATGCTACCTTCTTTGATATTGTTGCAAGTGTAGTTGGCATGGGCAGGAATTGTCACTTCCACCCCATTATGTGGGAACTTGATGCATTGGTGATAAGTGGATGGTACAGCCTGCATCTCGTGAATCCATGGTCTACCGAGTAGAGTATTGTAGGCCAGGGGTAAATCTAGAACTTGACATATGACATCCCTTTCAATCGGCCCCACTCTGATGGGTAGACAAATAATACCTCTGGAGGATCTTTCTTCCTCATCATATGCTTTGATGGTTACCTTATTTCTAGAGTCAATTGTTTTCTCTGAGAGGCCTAGCGTCCTGACTAAATCCAGTGTACAGATGTTTAATCTGGTGCCTCCATCTATCAATACACATCTAACACAGGATCTATGAATAAGGACTTTGATATGGAGGGGTTGATTGTGTGGATGGGTCAATGACTTGTCATCTTCTTTAGAGAAGGAGAGATAGTGTGGCGCTGAGATATGATTGACCATCACTTGGAACTTGTCTATATCTATATCCTTTGGAATATTAGCAGTGTGTAGAGCTTGTTCTAGGATTTCCCTATGCACAGTAGATATCTTGAGCAACTCAAAGATGGAAATTTTGGCAGCGGTTCGTTGCAATTGGTCTACCAAGTCATATTTCACTTCAGGGATAGTGATATGTGTTTTGCTACTGGTTTAGGAATGGTGACAATAGGAACCTTGGATGTTGACGCTGGTGTCAGTTTTGGAGGTCCCTTGATTGTAACCTATGCTTGGCTCCTTGTTACAACATTTGAGGAGGATGAAGCACCTTTAATTGCGATCACATTGATGGATTCAGTTTTAATATCAAGCATATTGATCACATTGTCATGTTTGGAATAGGTATAGTTTACCTCATTTACCTTTCCTTTAGATGTTTCTCCTTGATTATAATTAGGAAAGGGTTTGGTTAATGCTGTATGGTCCTCATTGGTAGTATGTCCATCGACCTTGATCTTACCTCCTTCAATGAGATCTTGGATAACGTGCTTAAGCTTGAGACAATTATTTGTCTTGTGTCCCTTGTTTTTGTGGAAGACACAGTAAAAGTTATCATCCCACCACCTGGGTTTGACCATTGGTTCCCATGGTTTAGAATTGGGAATCGTAAGAACTTTGTTATCCACCAATGTTTTCAAAACTGTCTCAAGAGGCTCCCCCAAAGGAGTGAATGTTCTTTGGGGTCTTGAAGTCCATGTGCATCCTTTATCATTGTCATTGTTCATTTTGGGGATGGGAGGTGTTACTTTAGCCTCTTTGCTTGCTTGCATGCCTTTGGTTAGATTGAATGCTTCGGGTTTAGAATTAATGTGAGAGGCATCAACTACTCCATCATTAACAACATTTTTGTTTTGCTTCCACCATTTAGGCTTGGAGTTGGAGCTACTGCCTCTGTTCTCATTTTGAAGGGTGATCTCCCCCTTTTTGACCATGACTTCCTCAATATGGAGGGCATTCTTAATCATCCTATCGAAGCTAGGAGAGTCTTGCATTTGCAAAGCATAGCTTAGTTTTGGCATGAGATTATTGATGAAGATTTCCATTTTCTCTATTTCGGGAATGACTCTTGAATATCATGAAAAAATCTTCCTCCATCTTTGTAGGAAGTGTGTAAATGACTCTCCAGTTTTCTATTTGGTATTGCATAGGTCCATCATAGTTACGTCATGCTGAATGTTGTAGGAATAATGTTGGATGAACCGTTGCATTAACTCCTCAAATTTTTTGACCTTAGGATTCAATTTCGAAAACCACTCCATGGCATTACCTCCTAGACTTCCTGGAAATAGTCACATGAGGTAAGTGGGTTCATGCATGTACTCAATTCTTAGAGCACAAAATTCTTTTACATGGTCATGTGGATCAGTTTCTCCCGTGTACTTGTCATATTTTGGCATTGCCACATTAGGAGGAAACGGGACCATAGTGATACTCTTGTCAAAAGGAAATGGACAAATGGCATCCAAAGAGTATTTTGTTTTAGGTTTCTCCTTCTCTTGCTTGAGGTTGGTGAGTTCCATTTGCATCTGATTGAGTTGTTTGGTAAGGATAGATACGGGGTTTGGTACTTTATTCTCTTTGAGATTTTCCACATTATAATCCTTGGGTAAATTGACACCTGTGGATGCTAGATGGAGGAAGTAATTTTCTTTATCATCACCAATTATCCATTCCAATAACTTGTGGATCCTTTTACTTTGTTTGAGTTTCTCGTACTCATCTTTAGGGATCTCTTCTTCACTATCTGACCCAAACGGATTATGTTCAAACTTGGGTCTGTCTTCTTCTTCCGTGCCTTTGATTTGTGCCTGTTTGCCATCATTATAACCCTCAAAGGCTTTACTCCATTCGTTAGTGTTGCTATCCATTGAAGGTGAATCTAGATCAAATAGGGAATTGTGAGAAGTTTCTCCTTGAAAGTGTGGTGTTTTAGGAAGCACTTTTGATCCTTCAGTTGTGTACTTGTTGCATCTCGTGTTAACCATGAAGTTTATTTCTCAACTTCGTTAACGTTTCCCAATAGTGCAAGCGAGGATTTTAGATTGTTCAAGTGGGTGTGTCTAGGCAGAAGTAACTATTTGTTTGTTGGTGGATGTAAATGATTCTAGTGTCAGAGGGTTAGAATGCCTTGATAGTGAGCTGGGAACCAAGTTGTTGATAAAGAATGAGTAGACCTCATGTATTGAACCGATCATGAAAGACTGACTAAGCATGCAAGGTGGACATTTTGAAAGTTTTTGAAAATAATAGCAGGGAGACCAGAAGAGACAATAGGGACCAGCTAAAGACCAAAAAGGGTACCTAAAACAACTGAGACTTCCTAAGAAAAGCTGCTAGAAATGCCCACTATCTTGAATGCGAGCTCCCAGATACGAGCCTCTGATGGCACCAGATGCGATCCTAAAACCTAGATGCGACTATATGCTTGAATAAATGCAATCCAATGCACCAAATACGATCCTAAACCCTGAATATGACTTAGGAAAAATAGGATGCGATCTTATGATGGTCTTGTCAGTTTTGGTCAATTTTAAAAAATATATTTTTGAAGAGCGTGAAGTTGTTTGTTTCCAGATTGCATTAAGAGGTATCGTGAGACGTGAAAAACACATGTACTCCAGGGTGTGAGATTTATTGATTTTTTTGAGGAGCTTATATTTTTAGTGATCTTTTTGACACGTCAAATAGTTTTGCATTGTTAAGAAGATGAATCAAACACGCATCTTTTCCTATTCACTAGGTGGAGGATGAAAATCTTTGCTTGTTGACTTAGGTACACACTCAAATGCTAATCATAATATAGCCATCACCAAGCACGCAATGGCTCCAGTCATGATGCTATATTAGCCGACTCCAAATGCATGTGAGGGCACGATATGATGAGTGTCTTGGGGCAATTAATTTTTGCCTTGCATAAAGATTATCACCCTTTCGGGGATAAATCGGGTATTCTTTTAGTTGAAATTATTGTAGATTATTGGGCAATCCATTCAAAACTGTCCCCCATAGAATTGCACAAGGAAAAATTGAGGTGTATAGCCCTATGAGTACCTAAATATATATAGTCTCGCAAGAAAGATTCAAGCGGCTCTGCTCTATATATACCCTGATATGTTCAAGAAATGATGTCGTAATTCTAAGAACAAAACCAGTTCCATCTTCTAAGGCTTTAGCCTACAAGGAAGAAACTATTTATAGTGAGTTGGAAGGGTCGGCATAAGACTTTTCCTCACTTGGGTGATTCCTGGGAGATTTTTTCCTCAACCGGCAGGCCCTCTACTGTTTAAAGATCGGTAACCAGGATTGGCGAGCTTAGGATTTCTAGATTTCTGATTCTTCAAAAGAAGAAGAGCATACTCTCCTAGTCCATGCCGTTTTCTCCTCAAACACTTTAAAACAATGTTCCTTCCCTCAAGCTATGTTGAGCTTGATTTAAGTGTTCCTATTTTAAAGAAAATAGAAAGAGAAATTTTGTTTTGTTCAATTATTGAATCCGAAAAGAATTATACGATTTTGTTCATTGATCCCACATGATTTAGTGATTTGTGTTTGTTCAATTTCTATCCCAAAATGAATTAAACAGTTTGTTTGCTTATTTAGTTACCCCCAATTTCATCACAAATGATAAAACAACGTCTGAGTTTCTGATTTTCCTCAAGAGGAAAAGAGCATAATATCTAGTTATTTTAGCAAGTGGAGAAAATGGTGTTAGGTGTTTAAAAAGTAGATAAATAGAAGTCAAGATGGAGGGGGTTTGGCAACCTGTAAAAACCACATTAGTATCTTTTCAATCCAATTCCATGAAAACTACCAAAAAGTACCTGCAAACACTTGTTAAGCTGCAAAATACAGAAAGAACAACTTGTTAGACTTGTTAGGATTAGGCAAACAAAGTAGACAAAATTTTCAACCAAATACGAGCCTAAAATCCCACTGAATATGATATAGTATCCTGGATGTGAGCCTATTTACCAAATGCGAGCCTTTCCTGATCGAATGCGAGCCAAAATTAGATACGATCTGGGAAATCCCAGATGCGAGCCAAAATTTATGCGGTACGATGGCGTATCCAGGATGTGATCCTGCAAGGTTAAATGTGATTCTGTGTCTAATTCCTGAGCCTACAATTTTCCAAAAAAGTGTTAGAAAATGAGGCTAAATTGAAAATCAAGCCCCACGGTGGGCGCCAAAAATGTGTGTGTGTATTTGGGAACCTGTTGAAAATGACACAAACACTCAATAAGTCATTGCATTAGTCCAAAAGGTTAGATAAAACATTCAAAACCACTAATATCGACTTATTTCCTTCTAACTAGAAGGAGTGTGATTAGTTGCATATCAGCCCTCAGAATATGCTACAAATCAGTGACATATACTATCTAGTACGAAGGATTTAGATTAAAAACAAGCTAAAAGATATGAAAAACAAGTATTCTAGCTCTCGCATGTGAATATTTAACAATGAAAAAGCATGGAATAAGAAGTGCAATATGATTCTAAGAGTAATCCAATAGCATAATAATGTAATTTTGATCTAAAGTGAAGGCTCATTTGCTCTCAAAACAGACTTCTATTTATAGAAGAATGGGAGAGAGAGAGGGGGGACAAGGTCCATTTCTAAATTAGAAGACCCATAAATGAAGATGTAAGAAGTATTAATGCCCAAGGCATTAATAAGGCATGGGAGGGACATAGGATTAAGGTCTTCTTATTAATGAAGGCCTTAAAGAAGCAAGGGAGGGTGGCTTGAGAAGGTGGACCTTAAGAAAGTCCAGCTTGAGAGAGTGGACTTTCTCAAGTGGGTGGAGTTGCTAAGCATTTCTTAATGGAATGTGACAACATTAGGAGGTGGGTTAGGACTAGAATTAGGATTAGGATTAGATTAGCAAGGGTGAATGGGTTGAGAAGGGTTAGAACCCAGGGTAGAAGTGG
>MU223248.1:1839778-1895477 GCA_018584345.1 Thuja plicata
AAATTATTTAATTCATTTAGAAATATAGGAATTAATTATTTAAACAATGAAATTGCTTTTTAATAATTAGGGGACTATAGCCATTTTAATTAAATTAAATAGGCTAGGGGAATGGGTTATTTGCAAGGGGGTATTTGATTTAAGGATTTATTTAATTCCTTTATAATTAAATACTATAGCCATGTTTGATTTTGGTTCAATTTAATTGGTTTGAATTGATTTAAATTGTATGGCTATAATAGTTAATATAATTCAGTGATAACAATCACCTAGGACATTAAATAGTTTTGAAGAATTATGCCAAGTAGTAACAGGGTCGTTTGGACATAATCGAGGGTATGATCACACTTAGGGCAAATAGGGTCCATAGTTACAATAGACCAAATTTAGGTGGTTACAACTGTTGTATGAATTCATTGATCTGAACTATTATCAGTCCATCCTAACTCAATACTACATGTCATATAGTAGGAAAATAATTTTGAACATAGAAGAATATACAAACAAGTAAGGAACCAAACTTACACATAGAGTTCTTTGTCTTCCTAATTGCTGATACGTTCTCGGCAAGTTGAGTCATCTATAACTTGAAAATATCATAAGTATGATCCTTCTTCACTATTTTCCATGTTTGATCAACTGCTACACATGGAACACTATCCAACCTGCTAGATTGATAAAATTTATGTGCAATGAATCTGACTCTGAAATCAATTTCTAGATCTTTGATCATAGAAATTTTTATTCCTCTCTTTTTCCACTGGGCCAAAGTAAACTTTTCTATGTCTTCCTTTTTATGACAGTGGATGGTTTTCTTTCCTTGGATAATGGGATAACTAGTAAATTGATGGATAATGTATTTATTTATCTTTACTGGTCCATTTTCCATCCATAGAAACATATCATGTTCTTTTCTTAACACAATCCTGATCAATTCAACTTTAAAGTCACACGAGAAGTCTATTGCACATACTAACTTTTTCTCAGTAATGTGCTGATGATCAACCTTTAAAACTCCATTTACATATAATTTATCATAGCCTTCCCTCAATTAAAATTCTCCAACTTATCCAACTTTTCACATATAACATGCTCACACATCATGGATCATGAGTACCTTAGGCAGGATCGATGACAGGGCTCCCGTAAGATCTCCCTTCATCGCAGTTTCAAAAATGACTCATAAATTTGGTGGTGCACATGTGTCACTTTGACCAAAAAAACATTGATCATTGCCTTGTCTTGTATTTTCATGCCAACAAATGAACTGAATTCCATTTCTGCAAGTTAGGGTTCGCGAAACAGATTTTGGGTAACTAGGCAACAATGGGTCTTTAACCTTCTCAACACTTATTGAAGATACACAGGTGGAATCTCGTCAAACTCTACTCAAATTATTCTTGAATCACCTTATGAATGCTCTGCAAACTCTAATCACTGTGTGAAATGAAGAATGAGTGCCTAAATTCATTATATACCCTTAAACAGTTTGATTAGGTCTTCAATAAATGCTTAGTGAAATAGTAGGTGGATAACAACTGTCCTCGGTCCTTGAATGAAATAGCTCAGTCATCACACACCACTCAGTTGGAACACTGACTTGGTCACTACTGACGCTCGATCAAAATATCAACTTGATCGGTATGGAAGCTCGACATATTCTAATACTGATGCTCGACATTAAATATTCATTATAATTCTTTTGCTTGGTTCTTGCCTCAAATATGTCCTAATGCATTTTAACTTATGCAGATATGGACTTTAATACATCTTATGTTAGGAACTAGTGTAAAATATAGCATTTGAGAAAATAGTTCCTTCCTTACCTTTTTTCATAATTGGAAGTAGTGTGATCACCTGATCCATTGGATTAGGTGATCTTGGCTTCACTATGTGCACTACTACTTCTTCTTTGTTTCTCCATTTTATATTCATCTGATTCCTTATCTTCTCAATAGTAGGTTCTAGGGCCCTGGTCTTGCAATCTCTCTTTGTATGACTGATCTTGTGACAACTATAGCAAACCATACTCCCATTCATCCAACTCTTGGATTTACCTCTAAAATGTGTACTTATACAATTCTCTATAAGATGACCATATTCATTGCAATAATGACAAATGTGCCTTGTATTATAATCCCAATTGAATGTATTACCTTTCCTTGGTGCATTGCCTTTTTTCTTGGATGTCCATTTGGATTTTGCACTGGATCTACAATCTTGGGTTATATGACCAAACTTTTAGCAATTGTAGCAATGTTCTTGAAATCTAGGTGAAGTAAGTGTATTGCTAATCTTTGACCTGCATTCATGTGACTGATGTCCATGATTCTTATAGTTAAAATAATATCTATTGAATTTAGGTCTAGGATGTGACTTACTATTATTGCTTTGGCATATGTATACTATGTGACCAGGTTTCCAACAGTGATAACATGTAGGCTTGCTATTCTTTGGATTTGCATTTCTTAGTTCTCCACTCTTTGATGATTCTCCTTCTTCAGTGGAAGACTGGTGCTCGGTATGTCCAAGTCTAGATGTGTCACTATTCCTCCTTGGTGATCTCATTAGTTCCTCAAAGTATCTTAAGGCTTCGTTTGGTTTGTTTATCCCCTCAATGAGTTCTCTTTCAGATATTAACTCATTTTTTAGTTGATTGTTCTCAGATCTTATATACGTAACTTCAATTTCTTTTCTGTTTATCTCTTGATTTAGAAATAATAGTTGATTGACCATTTCCAACTAACTGTTTGTGAGCTTCTACACATCACTAGTCCTTTCATCAAGTTTAGTATCCATATGTCTGTCTTATCTTCCCCAACTTCTTCTTTTGATCATTCACCTCACATAGTGTTATTGATTGAGTTTCTTGTTCTATATTCATACTTTTGACTTGTTCTTTCAGTGTTTTGTTCTTCTCCAATAGATCTGCAATTGCTACATTAATTTCTTTTGAATCTGTATTGTCAAATAAATCTTCAGTGTCTTATTTTTTTATATTGAGTATCTTTCATCCGAGTTTCCAATTCTTTCCTATATTTTAAGGATTTCCTTAATTCTTTTCATGTTGTCTCAAGCTGTTGTTGTGCTAGCTGAATATCAATCTTTTGATTCTCAATGACCTTTCCCAACTTATAAGTCTCCATTTCCAAAATCTTAACTCTCTAGTGGTTAGACTTCTTTTAAGAGAACAAAGCTCTGATACCAATTGTTGGAAGTCAAATATGGGAAAGTAGTAACTGGGGGGGGGGGTGAATTAGATCTATAAAAATTCTACCAATTCTAAACAAAATTATTCAACCATGTATTCATAAACATGAGATAAAATTCTGTAAAGATCTAACATCTAATCATGAACACATAACAAAAATATTTTGGTAACCCAGAAACCCTTGAAGGTAAAACTGGGGTGGGGATGACACCCACAAATATTCACTACTACAGTAATAAAGTGTTCCTATTAGGGTTACAAATTTTTGATCACTTCTGATGATCTACCCTATGAGGGGTCTGCCCTGTTAAGAACTTACAAACTTATAAAATATACCTTGTTAAAGGATTTAAACTTACAACAAAGTAAGCACTTGGTTAAGATATTTACAAAGGCCTGTTAGGACCAATCTGTTGAGAGATTTACCCTAATTCACTTGCTAGAATGTTTCAGTACCTGATCCTTCGGTCTACACTACAAATGTTGATAACAAATCTCCTCTTTCCAACTCTTAATTGATCTCTCAATCTGATTTATCTCTATTCTTCTCTTCACTGCTCTGCTCGGTCACTTATCTAGTCAATACTTCTAATCTCTTCTCTTCACATCCGCATCCAAATATACATTCTCTAACACACATATATTAAGGTTTGAAGCATCCCATATATATATCATCCAAATCAAGATAACCGATCTAGATTTATCACCTTTTCCCGCTTAGGCATCCCTAATTTTGATTGGTTGTATGGCTTGCATATGGATCCATAATCATATAAATAATGCATACTCAATGCATTAAATCTCAGTGCATGATCATTAAATGCTCCATAAAAGTCATCCAAAATGGTTTACCTCAGTATTTCTTCCATTCCAAACACATCTACAAAAACTGGTTTACTCGGCATAGGTAAACACTGGTGCTCGGTCAGTACTGTCTTGCTCGATATAACTATATGCTGTCACTCGACACTAACACTTCTATGAAACTCAATAGTTATTCTATTGGGCATCTATTGAGTACTTTGCAACCTCTGACTTGCTTGATAGTAACTACTTCTCAGTCTTGGCCTTAGTGGGATGGCTCACTCGCAGTGATGACCGACTAACCTACCTTGAATATGACTAAGTGTGCGAGACTAATAGACAACAAAACTTAGAGGTCAACAATATTGTTGTACTAAACTGAAAAGTAAATGAAGAATCAAAAGAATATTCTAATTTCATTGAAAACATATTACATAAATTAAACACTTTACATAATTTGCAAGTTATACATTCTTTTGACATAAAACAAAGTACAATATTGAGAAGAATCCACACAAGCTATGGAATGGCTATAAAAATAGATTCTATGCAAAAAGGAATGTATGAACATATAATTCAAGACTAGAGGGGTTGGGAGAGATTAATCTTTGCTTGAGAAGGGTGGTGGACTATGTTGGATTAACTAGTTGTAGAAGCACTCCCTGGCTCTCAGGTGTAGTTGCAAAAATGAAAAGAAATGGCATTAGTCCAAAGTCTAAGAAATGAAGGATCTAATCCTATCTATGGAATTGAATGCTATACTAATGCATACTCAATCACATAAAAGAAGAGAAGTTCCATAAAGTTGAATCTATTATTTTTTGTAATGTGTTTTTTTCCTATGCTGGTATAGGTTCATTCTTATCAGGAGACTGGACACATGGGGTAAAATGAGGCTGACACAGGGGTTGAGCCTATCATGTTCATAGTTGGAGAAACTATTGGATGATATGGTCACTCAAGTTATCAAAGGGACATACTGTCATGGTATGAAAGCTTTTAGCTCAAACTATTAAAATGACATGTCTTCATGTCACGAAACCTTTTAGTTAAGATGAGTAGATATAGATGGTCACTAACTTAGGATTAAAAAATGGTAATTCTTATTCAATGCATATTACATGATATATTGAAGGTAAAATATTTTTTTTTCATGGTTAATGCATAGAAGGATTTTTTTACCATATGAGTAATATGTTACAATACATGAATACATGTGTCTCCAAGTACAAAGCATCAATCAATTAGAACAAAAATGTAAACTCACAAGTTCCATAATGATATAGCTGAACACCAATTCATGATGCCAGAGATATGCCAATAATATTTATTTATCATATTTAAGTTTGAACACCAATTTGGAAAAAGTTTTGGCAGTAACATTCATAAAGTTACCATAATGCTACAATGCTATTACTAAAGTGGATGCATACTCATTTATGTCAAAAAAGTAGTGATACTCATGAGTTAAAAGTATGGTTCAGTGAATCGAAGCATTCAATGATAAACTATTTCTATGATGCTAGAAGTCAGTATGAAGGAAAAATAGATATATTAATCATAAAATATTATTGATAAGCATTGTCATCATAGATGGCATTGAGAATAGTGTAAAAAGCCAAAAAGATAGTGGTAGTATAAGCTGATCCATGAGCAGCCACAAGTAAACACCATTGAAATGAGAAAAGTGAATGAAATCATTCATTATTAAGAACCAAATCATATGTCATAAAGTATCTCATGAGGCAAGAAGTTCACTTATAAGTATTCAAGGGATTAATATCAAATTTTTAATGCTAAGGTGTTACAATAGAAAGCATGATAGGTATACAAAAATAGTTAGACATAGTAGATGTTATTGAATTTTTTTTAAGGTTGTAGCCATGCTACAAGAAAAGGCACATACACTATTCTTCTGAGGAAATAATGATACCACAAATGATAACATCTTGATTTAAAATGTAGTTTGAAATATAAAGTGGTGTAGTGATACTTTAGTATGATCAGCTATGGCACAAAAGGTAATTAATTTATGAACAAATCAAAGGTCTACAAGTAGCTTTAACTGAGCTTCAAGAATGAAGGAAATATTAAGAGCTTCAGAATAAGAAGCCGTCTAATAATGAAAGACATTCATTGGTGTGTGAGGGGAGCATAATGCCATGACAAATGAAAATAAGTCAAAGATCAACTCTAGCACAATCAAAGGCATATCATCTAAGTTGATAATGATTTTCAATCATGATTATTGAATCATCTATGTGCAATTAAGTACAAAGAATACAATGACATTGGATAGTTTCCAAGTTCAAGTTTCAATGATAGTCATAGTGACTTAGAGAGAAAAATCTAGTCTAAATAAGGGACATGTCATGAAATGTGAAGAATAGAATGAAAATGACATCAAGGAGTAGAAAAGGGCCATATAGCATATGCATGTTGGGGGAAGTCCCAGATCCCATCAAGATCATCAAAGGTAATGTAAAAAAATGATATCAGGATAGAATAAATGTAAAGGTTTATAACATTGACCAACCTATAAAATGTGAAAGAGAAGATCTTTTGAAGCATGAACAGAACAATAAAGAGCAGGTTATACCAACAATTAGAACAATGATTATGATACATGAGTTATTGTACTATTACAAGTATTTTTACATTCTCAAATTGTTATAAAGTTTCCATCTAAGGGTATTCAACAAACATCTACCAGTTCCATCTATGAAATTAAAATCAGTGGATTGTTTTATAAAGAGAGAAATCCATTGTTACAAAAGCCCCATGATTTGGTATTATCAGATTCAAGGTTGTTTGGACATATTCAAGTGCAATCATGTGAGCATCTATAGATCACTAGAAATAGTTACTAGTGCTAACAAAAAATAATTTAAGAGATCCTTAAGAGCTTAAGGTAAATTAACAATCAATAACAACTATAGAAATGGTATGCATGTCTTGAGGTGAAGTTAAAGATAATTACATGGAGCATAAAATTTATCTTTGAAATAATCACTCTACAAAGTAATGCAATTATCAAAAGTTAGTGCTCACAAACTAAAGGTAATATAAGGTCAACAAAAGACAGTAGCATGCATTTGTATACATCTTGAATGGAGTCATGAAATGATAGATATGGCTAAGACAATGAATATGTAAAAGGACAGGTCATTATTGTTGTGTGGTGCTATAAAAGTGGAAATGTTGCAGGGTTAAAATTGATTGATAAGGGTTCGAAGGATAAAAACATCAAAACAAAACCTCCATGATATGTATGAATCCTCATATTTGAAAAATAGAGACATAGATTTAAAGCCATGATGGTAAAATTTGCATTCATAATGGGTGGAGTCTTTTATATTCAAGGGTTTCTAAGCGAGTTTCAAATACACAAGATGGTAGGGGTTTTGCATAAAAAGAAAGGCCAATATTCAATAAATTCCTCATTCTATGTCAATGGAGAGAGAAATGAACAAGGTATTCATCAAAATACAAAGTTTTTTCCTAGAGATTTTCATGGTCACAACAAATCGAGAACCCACATATTTTATTTAGTGAGCGTGTATTAGATAGAAGCTTAGAATGGTAAAACCCAACTTCCTTAGAAGCCTGTAAGAAGCAACTACATTCATATGCCAACATGTTTACAACAAGTATACCCATAAAAAAAGAGAGTACATAATAGGCATAAAATCATGAATGAAAGGGGACAAAAGAAGTGTTTTGATACAAACTTCTTTTGAGAAAACAGAGAGCTCAAAATGCAAAACCGTATGCAAAAGTCTCAATTCTCTAATAGAATGGAGATTCATGGTCTTCAAGTATGAATGGGTACATGTGCATTCTAAACAAATTTTAGAGATCTCCATAGTCCTTTAAGAATCCCCAAATAGAGCGCTAAAAGAATCTAAAAACCATACAGATAGGGTCGGTGACGAGAAAGAACAAAATTCCAAATGAAAGAAATGAAATAGAACTTAGGGTCTTGTCCTATTTTCTATCAGTGACCAAAGTGTATTTTACACTTGGTGATATTTTATGGGATTTATTTTGAACCAATGACCCCTGGACTAATTCTTTTTGTTCCATGAAATTTATTGTTAAATTATATATGTTAAGTGATTATTAATATATCACCTAAAAAATGTAAGTTAATAATAAAATTTATATTTCATTTCACTTATTAATATTATATCTCCATATAATATATTCAGTATTTATTAAATAAATTCTTTATTTAATATATACTAAATATATTGTATATATTTATAAATGAAACAAAGGAGAATTTATCCTTGGCATGGTGCTATCATTGTAAAATAATAATAATTGGTTGTCAAAATTATAAGACAACAATTATTAGTTATTTATTTTATGCTTATATGAGGAGTTTGAGGGGATATTTTTGCAGTGCAAGGTGCAGTTGAAGTCTAGTTGAGCTCTTTTTCAATTGTAGATGAGTGAGAAGGACATTTTGAGCAGTTAACTAATGGTATCTTATAGTTTCATTCCCCTTTTCCTAGGATTACATCTTGCATCAGACCTCACTTTCCTCATGTAGACTTGGAGGAGTTTTGAGAATTTTGAGGGAATTTTGAGTTAATTTTCAGTTCTACATGACTTGGAGGTTTTCTTGATTGAGTTGACAACATGTTTCTTGTAGTTAGGTCCCTAATTCTTAGGGCTTTCTAGATCTATCCTACCCTTTTTATTTCTAGATCAAATCCTATTTTTTGATCTCATTTTTTTGGCTGTGTGTGTGTGTGTGTGTGGAGCGGGGGGGGGGGGGGGGGGGGGGGGGGTCTATCTTTTGGCCAGATTTTTGCATCTTGCAAATTCTGGTAGATTGTATTGGAATTGATGATGTGTAGTAGGTTTCCTGGTTAGTTATATACAAAGATTGATTCCTTCTCAATTATTCTTTTGTGTTTAACATTGTTTTTGAGTGCTTGATTTAAATAACGTGTTTATGCCTTTGTTTAAACAATGTCCTTTGATCAGTGTTTAGTGCAGAATATGATATCCCATGGTGCAGATCTTTGATCATGTTTTATTTTTGATGTTGGAACTATGAAAGAATTAGTGTTTTCATCTTCAAGATTGGAATAACAAGACCCATCATAGAGCCAATTTTGCAGGGTGTGTCTAATTGAGTTGTGAGTTGAGATGTTTTTCATGAAGAATCTTATTAAATATATAAACAAATCAGATTATTATTGGTGCATCACCTATTATCCTTAGGTTTTCATTTTTACAAGCATATCCTTCTTTCCCTTTTCCAGCCCAATTAATTTTAGGTGAACACAAAGGAGGAAGCCGATATATGATCTGGAGATTTGTTCTTAATATAATACCCACCATTAAGAACATTTCCATGTTCCAATAGGATAAAAAGATTCCACATCTCTCTATAGGCACAATCTTGATTGATAACATGTGTGTTTTTGGGGTTCTCACCTATTGAGTTGCCATCTTTGTCATTCTTTCCAATTATGCCCATCCTATCTATTAGTGTAATTGTTTTCTATTCATGTTTATAAATAGATACCTAAACAATACACACAATCACCATGGTTAAGCTACTACTACACTTTTACAAAAGGAGGGAAGAGAATTGGAAAAATTACACAAAGAATTGATTATCTACATCTCTTTTCATTGTTTATAGGAGAGTTGAAGTAGTGATTAAATAGAAGGGATGGTTATCAATAATAGAGTTAATAATATTTAATTATATACATATCTTGAAAGGCGCAACTAACAAAAAGAAGGTTAAAAAGTGAACACAAAAAGTACAATTAGGAGATTTAACATAACTCAAAGCACACTCAACCCTTTGTGGAGAGAGACGATACAAAAAAGGCAATCAATTTGTGCAATAAATCTTGATAGTGATAAATAAGGTTGGGGAATCGAAGACTGACAAAGAGCTCAAATCATTAAATAAATTAATTTTAGATAGCAACATGTATTTGTGTTTGTCTAGAAAAACTACCAAAGTACATTTATATGCTCTGTTCTCCACAGGGCATTAATAATATGGCACACTTGAAAATTTATAAAAATATCATGGTTTATGCTAATCAAATATGGCTTGTGTTGAATATCAAGGAATTTTTAAGGTATGTCGAATTAATGTGAGTAATGATAAGTGATATTGGTCATGTAGACACCTAAATCTGATTAACATATGTAATCACATTTAGTGCCTTCTAAGACATTATCAACTAAGTAATCAATCATTACCTAATTGATCTATGTTATCCTACTAGCCTGATTAATTCATCTAATTAAGCTATAGTCTGATTAATTATTAAATGGCAACCAATGGCCTAATAATTAATTAAACTTCCTTTCTCCTATTAAGTTGAATGAATAATATCTATTCATTTAACTTAATTCATATTATCCTCTTTTCCCTCCACTTGTGAATTGAATATTCAACTTTATTCAATTTAACCCCTAAGCTAACCAATCCTAACTACCTAGCCCTGAGTTCTATATCAACCCAACCCCTTCACACATGCTAACCCTTCTTCACTAGCTAAATTAATCATAATCAGATAATTAACCCCCTCCACTCATTCTCTCTCCTCCAATCACCATCTCCATAATCACCCCTCTTCTAACCCTAATCCTAATCTCTTCCTAAGCTTGTCACATTCCTAATCTAAGGATTAGGAATTCAATCCCTTTCCCAAAGTCAAACTTCTCAAGCCATATCTTACACCCTCACCCATACATAATTAAGACCCTCTTAAAGGATTCCTTTAATTCTCTTAAATGCTCTTACACTCTCCTTTAATGCTTCTTACAGTCTTCTTACACACTCCATCCCCAAAGTCTTCTCCCATCCCCTTTGCACATTTCCCTAAATGGTCACATTCCTCATCCCCTCACACCCTCTCTCCTTGTGAAACATGTCACAATGAGAGGTATTTAGAGAAGCACAATCCTTGTGCTCTCTCCCAAATGCATCTGAGCCACTCTTCAGGTTTGCATCTGAACCCTCCATTTTCTCTCTATTTTCCTATATAAGGAGCCCCTTTCTTCACAAATTATCTCATCTTTTATGCAGAGTTATAATGTAAGTTTGAGATCACAATATTGAAGCTTAGAGCATCATCCTTGAGCACACATCCACATCAATGGAAACATACAAAGATCAAAAGGGAGCTTGAATTAGTTTTAGGGAGATTTACACTCCTTATGCTTTATTATTTTTAGGTTTTCTTTTTAGTCCAATCATGAGTGTAGTTCTGATTATTAGGTGTTGAGTGCTTTATTTATTTATTGTATTCCTTTATAACACACTAATTTTCACCTCTCACATTTTTGGCACACCTGGTGGGACCCACTTCATGGGTCCTTACTAATCTTCTAACATGTTTTCTTGAGTTTTTATGAGTTTGTAAGCTTGCAGGTTCAAGGAGCATCTGGAAAAAAATCCAACCTCACCATCACATTTGGATAGTCATTTCGGTTTGAATTGACTATAAAATTGCCTATATTGGCCAAATATTGAATATGTGGAAAAATTTAATCTTCTACACAGAAATTGAGACAAAGTTCTCTGTCTGCATGCAGACCGAGGTAGTAGGCAGAATTTTAGAAATTAAAAAATTTGTTTAGGGCCCTAATATCTCCTTTGTCATTTCTTTACCGCATCCCAAGTTGTATTCCTTAATTCATGTCTATACTAAACCACCAACTAACAAAGGTGTCAACCTTTGCTTCAACATTTTATGTGTTGGTTAACAGATTTAAATAACTTAAACTACCATTTTCCCATGCATGTGGGATTAAAATGGTGAAACCCATCCCCAAAACCCTCCCTCCGCACAGCTCCTTCACTACTCCCACAACTTCTCCCCCAACCAGCTCCTACCCATAGTGCCACCTTCTCCTCTCACCCACCTCCCCACGCCAACTGTACCCCACACAACCACTACTCTAAACCCCTCCACCTCTCACCTCCCCGCCTCTACGCCTCTCTGCCCCTTCCTCCCACCTGCAGCTCCAAATCTCCATAGCCCACAACTTGTGCAACATCCAAACCCCTCTGTGTGGCTAACCATTCCTCTGCCTACAACCTCCAACTCATGACCAACCCTCCCCCATACCATTCACCACCCTACCCCACCACTCCATCTAACCCTAGCTCCTGTCGCTTCCCCGGCCCACTCCCACCGCTTCTCCTCTACTAAAACCCCTCCAAAACCTCTGCACAAAGCTCTGCCAATCCTCCATCACACAACCTCTTTGCAACCCTCAAAATGGGCCAATCAAAGATCGACACATGGCACTGAAGCCACATAAGCGAGACATATCAGCACCTACTTAGCATGAGAGATTTTTTTTATGCTACACCAAAAAATTCACAAGCACAAATTTGATGATCATACAACCATCAAAATACATTGTTATTGGATTTTTGCAATGATCACCAGGACATCAAATTTAATCACATAGGTGGATGACGTCATTAGGCACCCTTTCAAATCCATGAGAAGGCACTTTCATAGAAACACTCTAACTTTTGCATACAAGCTCTATTTTGAACGATTCAAAAAGCATTGGAAAGATGAATTAGAGGCCTATTTAGATTTGCAAGCTATTTTATCAGATTCCTCATCAAAACTCAGGTGAAAAAATTCAAATTCACCCCTTCTTTTGTGCACTAATATAATAAAATCAAACACAACTCTTGAATGCCTTTAAGGAATTGAACAATTCAAGCAAAATAAATCTTGAATGCATAAGGAAATCAACACTTTGTTTTAGGTTTTTAAATAAGACATGCAATCAAGCATCTTTCATTTTGGATCTAAAGCTGAACAAGCAATCGAACATCTCATTTTGGGCTTTAAAACTGAACAATCTATCAAACATCTCATTTTGGGTTTAAAAATGAACAAGGCTATCAAACATATCATTTTGGGTTTAAAACTAAACACAAAATCAACACTTTCATTTTGGATCTTAAAATTGAACAATCAAATGAACATAATCTTGAATGTGATAAAGGCAAATTGAATAAAAACACTTCATTTTGGGTTTAAAAATGAACAAGGCAATCAAACACATTTCAACCTTGGGTTTAAAATTGACTAATCAAACGAACTCAATCTTGAATGCATAAAGACAATTGAGAAAAGGCAAACAACATTTCACTTTGGTGCTCATAAAATGTAACAACTTGCGAGTTCATTTCTGTTAATCAATCAAAACAAACATTGCCTAACTTATCAAAAATTAATCATGTGTATTGCATCTTTGGTGGACTTACATGAAATTTTGTAGAGCACAAGCTCACTTTACGCAATATCCTCTCCCACTCGCTTTCGTAGTCATTGGTGCAAGAGAAAGGTGATTGTGACTGTTCAAACTTTTCAAATTTTCTTAGAGGGGCCTATCTAGAAGAAGCACAAGTCCTTCTGGAGAATGACCCAAAATCGGTAAATCCTTCAGTTGGTAGAGAAATAAGGTGCAGCCCAAAGTTCTATTTTATATCCCTTCAAGATTGGGCGAGTCGTGTTCGATGGTAGTCCATACTAGGTGAACTCCCCAGCATATTAACATGGTCAAACTAGGCTCTTAAGTGAGTCATGTCGTACAAACCAATTGTGGGGACTCCATGAAATTATTAGCAACTAATAAAATAGAAACCTACCCATTTCACCTCTGTAAGCTTGATAATCAGCTGGGAAAGGAAGATAGTAACTTCCCTAAGAAACTTGCACATTCGTGGCACCTTGAGCATTTGGAGTCAGATAATACGACATCATAAATGGAGCTGCATGCTTGGTGATGGTTATATTCTAATTAGCTCTTGTGTGTGTGCCTACATATGCAAGAAAAGGTTTTCAAGATAACCAAATCCTTAGGTAGAATTTCTTGTGTGTGCATGCGACATTACAAAACTTGTGAAAAAAATATCTTGAACATACATAATCTGAAAGTTTTGAAGTCCTTTTTCCAAAGAGATCAACATTTGTATGCTTCTTGTAAGGTTTCTTTGCCTCTTGCAAGACTATTTTATCAAAATACCTAAGATCATCACTTGTTCCAAAAATCATTCCAAGGCACACTTTCCATAGTCACTACCTCATCCTAAACAATATCAGATTTGAGCTCATGTCTTATTCCATCAAACACAAGAAAGTGAAGTTTTTTTGCCTCCTATATATAGAGAAAAAAAGAACATAACCAAAAAGGCCAAGAAATATTAGCATATCCTTAAGTCCATTGAGAAAGATAACCATACACATGAAGAATATGATAAGGTCCAATATAACTACAAGATTGTTTGCTTCCTTCAAAAATTCCACACGAACTGTGCCTTCATTCACTTTGAGCACTATGACAATCTGACATATCACCAAGTTGTTCACCCAAGCCTCCAAATATTTTCATCTTAGGTTCATAATCATGTCCTTACTTTCATCCAGCATCAGTTTCTTCTAGTGTCATCCAGTCCTCCGTTTCTCCCCATATCCTAGACCAGCAAGGCTATTTCTAGCATTCCCCATCCCCTTTCCATCTTCTTTAGAGTTAGTCCTTCCCTCTATCCTGAGTTTAATCAAACTCCTAGTTTGAGCTTGTTTGTTCATCCTAAACTGAGCTTCAGTCTTCCATCCATCTTCATCCTTTCTCCCTATCCAACTCATCTGCAACCCGTCATGTCACAATTCTATTATGCCGAGTTTGGTCTTCCTACCTATTCCTTGAATTTATCCTATTCCAATGATGATGAAGGTCTTGTTGATCATGATGCACACTTTGAAAGACTTAAAAATCTCTCCCTAGCATCTTATTCTGATGATGAAGGTCTTGTTGATCATGATGCGTACATGGAAAACCTTAGCAAGCTTGCTCCCAACATCCCCCAAAATCCAGTCATTCCTCCACACTACCCCATCATGTCTCCTTCCATACCCACTAGAACTCCTTATCATACCTTTGACAAGGGACATCTATCTTATCCTCCATCAACATCTCCTTATACATACATGCCTCCATCTTATCCCATGATCATATCCCAACCTCCATCTTTCCACAACAACACTACTAGCTACATCCCTAATCCCAATCCACCATCTCATTATCCTCCAACCCATGTTCAAATACCTAATCCTTGTCCTCCATTTCCTCCAAACCATCACCATAATCCCCATGCTATTGCTAATCTACCATCCACTCTATCCTACCCATCTACCCCATCTTATCCCAATGTACCATCTCTAATTCCTACTTACATTAACACATATTCCATACCCCAATCCACCCCTCCTCTCGTATTAGTTAGTCAATCAAGTTCATAGGACATTGCCACACCTACCTATGTGAACTATCTCACCGTACCATCTTCTCACCATCTGATACGTAAGTCTCCAAGGATTTTCACAGGGAAGCCATCAAATAATTCATATCTTAAAGTTGATGAGTCATGTCATATCACTCCCCCATGTGAAGCCATTAGTGACAAGGCCTTTTCCCATCCCACACCCATCATTCCTCTTCCATCTCCCATACCTATTATTTCCCTTCCAGATCTCATACTTTTTGATCCTCTTCCATCTCCTAGCACCATTGAAGTCCCCACATCCATTTACTTCATCCAATCTTCATCCCCATCTTCTCCTCCTGACACTATCCAAACCCCACCCCATAAATCTCATACATCCACCCTTTTCCCCTCTATCCAAATCCTAGATTCTCCCCTCCTTCCATCCCCTCCCTCTATAGATTCCATCCAAACATCCCACCATCTTCCCTCTATTCCAATCACAAAATATCCCATCCTTTTATCTCCTCCATCTAAAGATTCCCTTCATACATCCCCCATCACACCATCCACATCAATCCAATCATGTCAAGACCTTGTCCAAAAGCATGTTGAAGTATCCATTGACTTGAATGAATATTGTATCATTCCATCCACTCCATATCAAGATCCTAACATCCCAATCCATCCATTACATGATCTATCTACTCCAACTCTAGACCCATTATCCTATCTAAGTCAAGATCCAAGCATCCCATCCACTCCACTTCCTAATTCATCCACTCCTTCACATCAAGATCCTACCATTGCATCTCCTCCAACTCTAAATCCATTACCCCATCTAAGTCAAGATCCAAGCATCCCATCCCCTCCGCTTCATCCTCATTTATCACCTCCAATTACAACTATCCCACCACCATTACTCCATCACCTTGGTCCACTCACATTAATCCGTGGTGGTCCGCTTAAAAAAAAAGAAATCTGTTACATCTCCACCATTTGCCATCCACTTGATAATGGACTTACATCTTGTTCCTTCACTGAAAAGTATCCTACCTTGAATCAAATGATAAAAAAATTGAATTATCAAGGTAAAGGCATAGACCTAAATGAGCAAGGTACTCTAGAGCCCATTCATGTTAAAATACATCCAAAATCTTGTGGTATTGGCTGTACACCTTGGGATCCTTCATCCAAAACTATTGGTACAACTAAAGAAAATTTCAAGAGTGCTTTCAAACCCTCCATCACATCTTCCTATCATCCCTCTAAACCATATAACGCCACCCCCTCCTCCATCCTTGAAACCCAAGATAACCTACTATATTCATCCTTCATCCCCTCAATCCATTTTGGCCCCTATGTCCCAAAATCTCATCCCACATCTTATCCCACTCCTTCCTTCATCCATCAATCCCATACAAAAAATCCAATCACTTACATTCCCAATCAGGATCAATAAAGGCACATACCCATGCACCTTATCCACCATCCTACCTCCACCACTCCATCCATATTTCCTCCATCTCATGCAAGTTCTCATATCTTTTCCAATACTACTCACTATAATTTGGATTCCAAATCACTAATGCATAAAGCTATAGATCCACAATCTAAATATTGTCATGTCAAATTCAAACAAAATCCTCCAACAAAAGAAAATCCAATCAAAGAATGCACTAAATCCCATAGGCCACAAAATCCCACCAAATAAAAAGCAAAAACTGTGTGGATCCCAAAGCAACAAGATGACATGCATCTAAAAGAAAAATCCATTATGGCATCCGAGGTTACTAATCCTCTAGCTGAGCATTCCTCTCCTCCATCTTCAAAATCTATTTTGGGTCCTTATGTCCCACAACTTCCTACCATGATTCCTACATTGCATCCACAGGAACCATCCCATTCACATTCACTCTTCCCACATCCCTTGTAACATGTGCCAATGTTGATCCTGACAGCATCCCCCTATCCCACTCACTTTCCATCATTTTATCCAACTACTTCAAACTATCATATCCCCTATCCCACATATCCCCCCCGTATAACTATCTCATACCTACATTTTCCTAAGTCACTCATCCCACATAAAGTTGTACCAACATATCGTGATCAACACCAAAAGCAAAAAACCAGAAAAAAACAAAAAACAATAAAAGAAGCAAAAGAAAAAGAAAAAGAAAGAGAAATCAATTCGTTCACTGGTGAAAACTTGGCAAACAAGCACCTTGGACAAGTACCACAATGAAAACCTAGTAAACATGCATCATGTTTAGTTCCTCTATCCAGTTTCTCTTCACACTTTGGGGCAGTTCCTTTTGGACACCATCCATCTTCCATCCATATCCTATCTTGTCCTTTTCACTTCCTCCATCCTCCTCTAGATCTTGATGAGAAATATACAGGCCACCATATCTACATGCTTTTGGACATCTCTTTCCATCCATCTCCCATCTCCCATCTTTATCCACCTATCCTTTTATCCACCCATCCTTCCTTCCATCTATCCTTCTGCACTATCTTCCTCCCTTATCCATCCTTCTTCCTATCTTTCATTCAACTCTAGCATTCTCTTGTCATCCTTTCTTCCATCCTATCATACCCCCTCCTAATACTTCCTCACACGCATGACCTATCCTAAGTGGGGGAATTCTATTCCTTGGTGACACACTCCTTGGAGACCTTCTCGTATCCACCTGTCATTTCCCAATCCTCCTCTCCTATCCACAATCCTTCAACTATCCATCCATTCCTCTACTAAAACCCTTCCTTCCAACACTTCCCTCTCTACTTTCCCCAGCATCTCCTCCATCTTCCAATTCCTCCTTTTTATATATCCCATCATTTGTTTCTTCCATTGTCATTGGTATCTAGCTCTAGGATATCCTCATGCACCCAATGCCACCCATTCCAATCCTAATTCTCCTCTTAACCTACAATCACAAAAAAATCATATCCACATCCTCCAACTATCCAAATTCAAGCAGAAATCAACCCATACAAGCACACCCTTAGCCTTGCTGCAAGCTTTGATCACAATCCACTCATCATCATTGGGATTCATCCTTCCCAATCCTTGTGTTTTCTTTGGGTTTACATCGTTCCCACATCTAGAGCACCCCATCTGCTATTCCTCTATCTTGGCCTTTTTTCTCAACCGGGGCAACATCATGCATATCTACCTCATCTCATCCATTCTCCTTGAGCTTCATGTAATTTCAATCTATACATATCTTGACTGCATCAGTCAAGTCTTGAGTTTGATTTTTCTTATACATATCTCGCATTCCCAGACAATCTCCTTGCAGAAAGTGATCCAGTTTTTCTCTGAATCCTATGATTCAACAAGTTCCTTTTGACAATAATTATGCTTTAGCAATTTGATCTTAGTACATATTTTCGCCAATCAGATACACACTTGACATTTTCATGGAAATGGGTGTGTGCAAGATGTATCCTTCCTCATGTTGACCTAAATCCAATCATCATCATCTTCATCAGAGTAGGTTCATGCAGAATATATCCTTCCTCATGTATAACCTAAATCCAATTATCATCATCAAAATGGGTCCTTGTAGGATATATCCTTCCTCTTGACTAACCTGAATCCAACCAAAATTCCATATCCTTTGATCTCTCTAGCAACATGAATCTTGTGGTTGAATTTTTGATCTTGAAATTTGATTTTGGTTCTTGATTATCATTCCTAATTATTTTCAGTTGTTCTCCTCCTCAAGGTTGCCATGATTCTTTATATCATGGTATGCTACGAATAGATGCACCTAGGATAGGGAGCTTGATCATTTTGTTTTTATCTTGTGAGTCAATCAAATATGACCCTTGCATGTATGTAATCCATTTGGGTTCACATGCTGCACTTGGGAAATGCCATTTTCTTGTGGGATTTTCCAGCATCATTTCAACCATGGTTCTTCCTAGGCCTTTTGTGTGATGTTGGGGATACCCCAGTGTGTATGTTGTGTTAGTCCTTTGCAACACCGGTGACAAGGACTTGTGTTCCTAGTAACCTTGGCATGGTCTCTAGCATTGATATATCAAAATAAGTTCTCAAACTACATGGTGGTCTTCCTTCTTGGAATACCTCTCGCTCAAGCTTTAATAAAATTACCCCCCATCGAATCCCCAACAAAGCAATCCTATCCAACAAACAAAAATCCTATCTTCCAATTAATCCTTGCAATGATTATAATCCTACATAATCCCTAATAATCCTCCACACCTCATCCCTCATCCATGATGCAAACTTGAATCCCACATCGCCTACCATCACCCTCTTCTTCTTTTTCTTTCCTTTTCATGTCGCTCTTTGCAGTCTTTTCTAGATGCCGTTAGGGCTTCACTGTTTCTTCCTGCCGCCCTCTTGAGGGGGCATCACCCTAGTCAAATTCTATTCTAATTCTATCATAGTCACCACTCTAGAACAACTTCATTGCCTACGTCACGTATTCTCATCGTCTATTATTTTAAACGTCTTTGAAATAGTGTTATTCTAACACTATGTCAAAGAGGGGAAAAATGTAGACACCTAAATATGATTAGCATATATAATCACATTTAGTGCCTTCTAGGACATTATAAACTAAGTAATTAGTCATTACCTAATTGATCTATGTTATCTCACTAGCTTGATTAATTCATCTAATTAAGCTATAGTCTAATTAATTATTGAATGACAACCAATGACCTAATAATTAATTAAACCCCATTTTCCCCTATTAGGTTGAATGAATGTATTTATTCATTTAGTTTAATTCATATTATCCTCTTTTCCTCCACTTGTGATTTAAATAGTTAATTCTATTCTATTTAAGCACATGGATCCTAACCTTAACCCCTAACCTAACCAATCCCAACCACCTAACCCTGAGTTCTAACTCAACCCAACCCCTTCACACATGCTAACCCTTCTTCATGAGCTAATTGATCCTAATAAGATAATTAACTCCTCCACTCATTCTCTCTCCTCCCATCACCATCTCCCAAATCACCCCTCTTAACCTCTAACCCTGATCCTAATCTCTCCCTAAGCTTGTCACATTTCTAATCTAAGGATTAGGAATTTAACCCCAATCCCAAAGTCAAACTTCTCAAGCCATCTCTTACACCCTCACCCATACCTGATTAAGACCCTCTTAAAGGATTCCTTTAATGTTATTAAATGGTCTTACACTCTCCTTTAATGCTTCTTACATTCTTCTTACACACTCCATCCCCAAAGTCTTCTCCTATCCCCTTTGCACATTTCCCTAAACGGTCACATTCCTCATCCCCTCACAGCCTCTCTCCTTGTGACACATGTCACAATGAGAGGCATTTGGAGAAGCACATTCCTTTTGCTCTCTCCCAAATGCATCTGAGCCACTCTTCAGGTTTGCATCTGAACCCTCCATTTTCTCTCTATTTCCTATATAAGGAGCCCCTTCCCTTCACAAATTATCCCATCTTGTTATGCAAAGTTATAATTCTTTTTTGAGATCACAATCTTGAAGCTTGGAGCATCATCCTTGAGCACACATCCACATCAATGGACACATCCAAAGATAAAATGGATTTTGACTGAGTTTTAAGGAGGTTTGCACTTTCTTAGTTTTTATTGCTACCAAATTCTGTTTTAGTCCAATCTTGAGTGTAGTTTTGATTATTAGGTGTTGAGTGCTTTAATTTCATTATTGTATTCCTTTTAACACACTAATTTCAAAACTCACAGGTCAATTAGGGATTGAGAGAAAATAAAAAAACACAAATGAAATTAATTGAGAAAAATTCGATAGAGGTGTTAACATCTCTTAAAGCACACACAACCATCTGGGTAGTGATAGGGTAAGGAAAATAAAAGCGGTATATGCAATCAATTTCTGTAGTGATAAATAAGGTTGGGGAACCAATGAATGACATAGGTCTCAAAGCATTAAAGAAATGCATTTTCAGTGGAAAGAACTCACAGGGGCCATTACTAGTGCAACACACTTGAAAAATAATAGAAAAATCCTTAGTTGGTGTCAATGAAATATCACTCGTATTGAATGTGGAAATTTTTTATAGATAAAAATGATTAATGCAATTATTGGTCAGTGAGATGGATTAATTATTCATTGAGAGAACATAAATATAAAATAAAATCAAATGAGTGAAGTGCGATCGAACGATTTTGTAAATTATAAAGTGGTAAATTATTCAATCAAGGAAAGAATTGGGTGAGTGAAAATTTTCAATACTTCCCAAATAAAGAGTCACACCCTTATGGAAGTTGATAATTCAACAACAAGTGATGTTGTACGTATGTGAAGGAAAAAAACTAGATTTTCAAAATAAAGCTTAGAGTTTGTTATATTATATATTGTGACAAAGTACATAATGTTAATATTTATAAGAAGGTACGTGAGATATGACATCAAGTATTACAAAAACTTACAATTCAAATAGAATTATTTTCTACAAATGAAAAAAGAAAAACACCAAGACAATTCTATGTTAAGTATTAATATTATACTAATAATAAATTACAATGTTAAATGAATTGTCGCATCCTTCGCCAATAACATTGTTTCTCATTTTGTTCATTCTAACTTAGAGTGGTATTAGTCTATCCTTGGCTGAAAACAACATATGTATCAATTTTTTTGGGGTTTCATAAGGTGCCTACCCAAATTCATGACATTTGAATCATTTTTCTAAACTTGCATTTCCAAGTCAAAGATGTGATATTGCATGACAAAATTGATATGTTCATTATTGGCCCTACTGTTGATGGAGCACTGTTAGGAGCTTTAGTTTTATGACACCATAGTTAACAACAAACTATGCATCTTCTATTATTCATTTTAGTTTTCATACTTCTTATACATCATCATCATCTTCATCTGCATCTTGAAGTTGTCTGACTTGTCGCCTTCCCCAGGGAGGATGAGCACTCAGAAGAAAAAGAATAGGAGACTCAAATGGAAACTGCATGCAGATAATGATAGACCCAAGAGGTATCACAATATTAGTTTGAAGTGGGGTTAGAAGAGTGGTTTCTTCTCACATTATTTTCAATTCTATCCATCCTATGTCTTGTTGTAATTTGTATGGCCTTGTCTTGGAAAGTATAGAAATACAAGTGACATAGTTTACTGCAACTATTTCATGTCGTTATGATCTTAACCTAATAGCTAGGTTAGGAGGAAAGATACATATAGATATATATAATTATATAAGTGAGGTTGGCTATTTATAGAAAAGTTATTTATGTTATTCAGTTATAAAAGATATGACACCCTTATTAATTAAAGAACACCATTAAATATCCTAAATATATTCTATTTTGATCATGTGAATTTTTTGAATAGGCACAATCACCGTAGTCACACTTCAAAATGTACAATCATATCAATTAACATTTGTTGTCTTGAAAGTGGATTCACTCTTCAAAACTTGTAATATACACAGTAGCGGTAAAATACGAAGAACAAAAATAAAATTTAAGTTAGATATAATAAATGTCAGGTTTGATTCATCCATGATAATGAGTTAAGTTCAGGGATATTTGAAGCTAGGTTCTCTAGGAGTGTGACAAAAGGAGATAGAGAATTTAGTGTGAATTTTTTGGAAGAGTAACAACATTTAGAAAAATTAGTCATGTTGGATTAACCTCGGTTTGTCAATAATGTAGTTCAAAAGAACTTGTTAGACACTGACATTGGTTAGAAAAGTAAAGTCTGAACCCATTACAAGTAACAAAAAATTTAAAGAAAGGATGTGACATAAATGTGGGTCCCTGGAAAACAAAATTGAAAAAGGAAGTAGGTAAAGTGTAGACAAAATGCACTTTTCAAAATGTAGAAAACACCACGGACATCTAGAAGATTATCTGAATTTTTTTGTCTTTAGTGCATTTTGTCTAGACTTTAGCCACCTCCATTGAAAAATATTTGTAGGTTGTGTACATAGGTTGTAGACATAAACTCCAGTTGTCATGCAAATAATAAAATTGGTCGAAACAAAATTTGCGACAAATTTGGTTGCATAAAAGAATTGATGTCGACGATTTTTGTTAACAAATGTATTTCTTAAAAAAGAAGAAATTACATGATTCAAAATACAATTAAACAATTACATGATTTCATATTTAAGTATCCTATAGTTCAGTACCATTTAAAATACACCCATTTTCTATTTATTATCTTTTTGTTCCTGCTCATTAGTAACACTCAAGAAGCACAAATATTGATTATCACAGCTAAATACATTAAAATGTAGAAGGTTGAGTGTGTTCATGGAAAGTACCACACTAACAAAGAATAGCATAAAATACAAAATTGGGCATTGAGGAGTAAACCCTATTTATTTATGTTCCTATCTGACTGCAAAAATAGAAAATTGCTACAAAATGGGCAAAATCCCACTAAAGGGTGATATACGTACACTATTCATTTGTATTATAGGAATAACTAAAAGTACATAACAAAAAAGTAGAAAGATAACATCTAATTACAGTGTATGTGGAGGCAGTAATTGTGAAAGAGCCTAGGAATGCACATTGAACCTAGTTGCCCTAGCAACAATGTTTGTTGCACCATTGCAATGACTAATACTAACCCTCTCATCAACTATCCATGTATCCTCTTTAATTTCAATGCCAAAGGGTTCCCCTTCTAAGTCGGTGCTAGGACCTTCTTCACAAAGGTATACTTTAATCCAATCTTAGTCCTCAATGAGCCTCATACCAACAATGTTTTTGATAAATTGCAAACTCCTAATAATTTCCACCTAACGATTCTAAAGATTGTGGAAAGGTTGACTATTAAGAACAATGAATCTTGTAGGTACTCCAAATCTTGGATGAACACTAGTTTAGTCTTGTGGCAATAGAATTGTACAATTTTCATCAATATTGGTCAGCACTATATACAACTCATCAAGAAACTCATCCTGGAACAAATTCTGGCATAAAATATATACAAAGAATTTACAACCACGGAGTGAGATAAGTGTCGCCAAAAACACGTTAATGATGTCTGTGTTTACTCTATATTTTTAATCGGCCATGATGCAAGGTTGGCCCATAATTTGTTTCACTACATGCATGATAAGAAAAGTGGTGTGTTTCAGAATATCTTACACTCACCACTCGGTAATTTCTCAGGGAAAAGACATTTGTGGTTTGCTGCAAACCAGATGTATAAGGGAATCCATGGTGACAAAAGATAAGAGAAGATAGAGATAATAAATAAAAGAAGAAAACTCCAAAGGGGCCACATATATCAACACAATGGGGAGGATACAATATAAAGACTTTGGGGACTACCAACCAACAATCTCTTACGTGTTAGTTTCTCTTTCTATTTTGCATGCACACACTAGATATTATAAAATACAATATACTAAATGAAAAATGAATTTTTTTTTAATATATATCTATTAATGATTACATTTATGAAGAAAACTTGAAATATCACACAAATGTGCACAATAAAGACAATTCTAAAAGCATGCGTATTAATTACATTTATGAAGTAAAAATTGAAATATCACACAAATATGCACAATAAAGACGATTGTAAAAGCACAATTATTAATTAAATATTAATGATGAATTATAATGTTACATCTAATATGATTCATCTTCTCTACCATTACATTGTTTGGAATTACAACCATTGAAATGTTTAGGGAAATTAATCTATATTGTGTGGAAAAAGATATGTATTGACCCTATGTTGAAAAATTGATTACATATCCACAATTAATAACAATGCAGATTGTAGGCATCACTCTGTTTTAACATTTATTGTATAACATAGATAACATTGTTTTGAATCTAGCTCCGGGATCTTGACAACACCCTTCTTGTTTAACATATTGTTTTTCGGGAAAAATCCAAATGAAAATATAAAGAACCTCTGTATGTGTCATAAAATGAACCTATATGGAAATGATTTTGTTAAAGTCCAATCCATTAAAAAAGGAGAAGACAAAAGTGGAATCATCTACTTCCTCATTCAAGAGGGATCTATTTGATTACACTACAGACATGACCCACAAATGAGTGACATTCTGTTTGTATGGTTTTCAGAAACTGTATTGGAAGGATTCCAAATTGAAAGATTTCATTGCTGTAATTCTTTCTAATTTCGACTATTCAAGGCCAAAATTGGTAACTAAAAAATACATAGTTTATTAGCAACACCACAAAGAAAGTGTTCTAACATGGATTTGTAGAAGTTAAAAACAATAGTAAAAGGAAGAACAAATACACATTACACAATACACAGTAATTTATCATGGTTCACCACAATAGTGGCTACATCCACACTAAGAGCAAAAGAATTATATTAACTCAATGAATCAATCTACAGTGAAGAGAGGAGATTTATTTAATAGCTCATAGCCAAACAACTGAAGAGATGAAGGCTGCAACAAGAAAAATGTCTGTTGGCCTTCCAATACTCAACAAACTCCCACCGGAAGTCAATGGATATTTTAGCTGATCAGGCATTACCCTACTATACATGCTGACCTACTTCAGCTTAACAAGTCCAAGAGAAGTTCTTGCACATTTGAACTTCTCTTTGGTTACAACTTTCATGAATATATCTGTCGGATTGATTTTGGTATCAATATTTTCCACCTTCAACCTGCCCTCTTCAACCATATGATGAACAAAGTGAGTGTGAATATCAATGTGTTTTGAACATCACTAAGATGTATGATTATGAGCCATAAAGATCATGCTACGACTGTCACTAAATAGTACATAATCATTTTGTTGATACTTCATTTCACCAAGTAGTCACAACAACCAAATCATCTCCCGAGCACCTTTGGAAAGAGCCAAATACTTAGCTTCAATCGAGGAGCTAGAAATAGAATGTTTTAGCCTTGAGGCCCAGCTAATAGCAGCTCCAGCAAACATAAATGAGTAACCAATAGTAGATCTACACTTATCCAAATCTCTGGCAAGATCTGAATCCATGAATCCTTTGAGCTGTTTAGTGTGTCCACCAAAACATAGAACATAATCTGAAGTGCCTTTTAAATATCTTAGTATCCATTTAACCGCTTCCCAATGAATCTTCCCAGGATTGCTCATGAACCTACTTACTAATCCCACCGCATGGGCAATTTCGAGATGAGTGGAAACCATAACATACATTATGCTACCAATTGCTGATTTAAAAGGAATGTTGTCCATAAATTCCTTTTCCTCTTGTGTTTTTGGACACAATTCAGAAGACAACTAAAAATGAGAAGCAAGAGGAGTAGAAACTATCTTGGCATCATTCATGCCAAATCTGTCCACAACTTTTTTAATGTACTCCTTTTGAGATAAAGTAATTTCTTTCTTCTTTCTGTCCCGTGTGATTGTCATACCAAGAATCTTCTTGGCTGCCCCTAAGTCCTTCATGGAAAATTTACTTTCCAACTTGGTTTTTAGCTCACCAACAATTTGATAACTGGTGCTGGCTACCAACATGTCATCAACATATAAAAGAAGAATAACAAATTCACCATTTGGAAGTTTCTTGTAATAAATACATGGATCAGATTCACATCTTTTGAAATTTTGCTCAACCATGAAGTGATAAAATTTTAGATACCACTATTGTGGGGCTTGCTTGAGCCCATACAAACTCCTTCTTAATATGCAATAAAGGTGTGATTTCCCTTTGTCAATAAAACCTTGAGGCTGATCCATATACAACTCCTCATCCACATCACCATGTAGAAATGTAGTCTTGACATTAAGCTGCTCCAATTCAAGATCCCACATAGTTGTGAGTCCCAAAACCATCTGTATGGTTGTCACTTTGACAACCGATGAGAAAATCTCTATGAAATCAATCCCTTCTTGCTGAGTGTATCCTTCCACCACTAATCGAGATTTATAACATTGTGTACCTCCATCTTCATCTTTCAGTTTATAAACCCACTTGTTCTAAAGTGGTTTCCAATTCGGTGGTAAAGGGACCAAATACCAAGTGTTATTACCTTCCAAAGAACTCATCTCTTCATTCATAGAAATCATCCATTTATCCTTATCGTTGCTCACACAAGCTTCTTTATAATTTTTTGGTTCTATATGCTCAGAGATTAAAATCTTAGGCTCTGCCTCTTTAGCGAATAACAATTCAAAGTCTAAAAATTTTGAAGGAATTTTATTCTGTCTCGTTGATCTCCTCAATTCTGGATTAATGCTTGAGTCAAGATTTTTGTTATTGTGGATCACAGTTTGTGAGTTACCATCAAAATTCTTTATTCTCTATTTGATTTCACTTCCATTCTTAGAAGTTTCAAAAACAATTTGTCTCTTTCCCAATTTACGAGCTCCTTGAGTCTCTGCAGAAGTCCCACAACAAGCATCCAGATTGTACGCTAAAGAAGTAGACTGCCAAGTATCACCATGTTTAGCAGAGGTTACACTGTGTCCTCTGTCAGTGATTTTAGATGCAACCAAAGGTTGTGTAGAAGGTAGAGAAATCTACATAACAGCTCTATGTTTTTGTGGGAGGTATTCTTTCCTGTAGATGGCAGAGTGGAGAGGAGACTCAGCGGGTGTGAGAGAGCCCATGTCAATGGAGGAAAATGTGGGTACCTCTGCTACTTGACCATTGACTCCCTCCCAAGCTGCAGGGTGATCATGCAGAGTGCCAATGCCATGAGTAGTATGCCATAGTAAAGGGGAAGAAACATCATTTGTAGAATCATATGCATGATTATATTGGGATAAGCTATCACTTGTGGAGTATGGAGTGATATCGCAGGCAGAAAAATGTTGTGAATTGGGGCCAATTTCAATTTGGGGAAAAAAGTGACATTATTGTCACTTGAAACATCAATATTTGGAGATTGGGTATTATAAGAGGAAAAAATAGAGTTATGAGATTATGTTATGGATGGGATTGGGGCTAAAACAGAGGTGGATGAAGAGGATGTGTGCTGAGGATTTGTTGTGGTATAGCCATGTGAATTAGAGATGGGCTGAGAATTAGCAATATCAAACAAGGGAATACTATTATTTCCATGTGTTTCCTTTGACAAAGCTGGAAATATCATCTCATTAAAAAATAGATCTTGACTCGTCATGATTTTCTTCTCTATTGGATCTTACATCTGATAACCAAATTGATCTTCTCCATAGCCCACAAATATACATCGCTGTGATTTTGAATCTAATTTACTCCTCTTCTCCTTAGGGACATGAACAAATGTTTGACAACTAAACACCTGAATGTGAGAATAAGAAATTCTCTTTCCCAACCATTCTTCTTTTGGAATACTGAAATCCAATTGAGATGAGGGAATGTGATTGATTAAATAAACAATGGTATTACATGCTTCTACCCAGAATTCTTTGCCCAAACCAACATTAGAAATCATACATCTAGCTTTCTCAAGAATTTTTTGATTTAGCCTTTCCGCTGCCCCATTTTCTTGTGGAGTATATGGGACAACCTTGATTCTATGAATACCATAATCTGCACAAAAATTATCAAACTCCAAGGAAAAAAATTCACCCCCATTATCCATCTTTAAACATTTTGTTTTATGACCACTTTTATTTTCAACAAGTTCTTTGAAAATTTTAAATTTTGAAAACACCTCAGATTTATGAGACATCATGTAAATCCACACTTTCTGAGTATAGTCATCAAGAAAAGTAACAAAATTTTTTGCACCTCCATAAGAAGTTACCTCCATAGGTCTAAAGACATCCGAGTGCACAAGCTCTAACGGTGTTGTATTCTTGTCATGTCCATTCTTCAAGAAGCTGACCTGCTTTTGTTTTCCACAAAGAGAATGTTTGCAGAATTCAAAATCTGCAAATTTTAGACCTGATAATTGATCACGGTTGAGCATCACTTCAAGGCCTTTCTTTCTCATATGGCATAACCTTTGATGCCAAAGAGCTACATCCTTGCCTATGACTGTCATAGTAACTTCCACCTCACTAGGATGCTCTACAAGATACAAACTACCAACTCTATTGCCTTTGACAATCACCATGGAACCTTTGGTTACCTTCCAAGAATCCACAAAGAAAAAGGTATGACAACCTTGTATATGCAATTGACTGACAGAAATTAGATTTATTTTTAACTTTGGAATATGATGAACATCTTTGAGAAGCAATTGGCCTCCTCCTTCCAATGGTAAAACAACATCACCTTTGCCAATAATTTCACAAAAATTATTATCACCCAAATAAACTTTTCCAAATTTACCTTCTTGATAATTTGTGAGCAAATCCATGCAAGAAGTGGCATGAAAGGAGGCATCAAAATCCATGAGCCAAGAATTTTCTTTTGTGTCTCTTGTATACAGTACTAAAATACCATCATCCTTGTCATGTACAATGTTTTCTTTGCTGTCCAAAACCCTTTCTTGCACCTTTTTGTATTTGCGACAATATTTCTTAACATGACCAGCTTTACCACAAAACCAACAACCATTTTTTCTACCTCTTGACTGCAATCTTCTTGCAGATTGAGACCTCTAATTGTTATTATTTTTGCCTTTATAATGGCTTCTTCCCATGTTTTTGGTACTCACCATTGTTAGAGCTTCATTGGTTGAAGACTCTAAATTCTTCCTTCTCATGTCTTCGCTGAGAAGAGTTGCTGAAACTTCATCAAACGTTAACTTTTTTGTGTTTTATGTTGTAATACTAACAATGGTTACAACTCCATTCCAACTATTTGGAAGAGATCACAACAACAAGACAACCTTGTTCTCATCATCTTTTTTCATGCCAACCAAATCCACTTGACTGATCAAGGTGTTGAAATCATTGAGATGATTTGTCATGGACTCATCTTCCCTCATCTTGAATTTGTATAACTTCTTCATAATGAAGAATTTATTTGCTGTGGATGCCATTGCATATGTGGCTATGAGATTATCCCATATAGCCTTTGTCGTTTCTTCATTCACAACATTGTACAACATGTTATCACTTAAAGAGAGAAAAATTGTTGCTTTGGCTTTTTCATCCAGTGATTCTTTATCTTTGTTACTCATTGTGCTTGGCTTCTTTGTCTTCCCTTCGATTGTGAGTGAGAGGATTTGCTTGATCAGAAAATATTTCATTTGGATCTTCCATATTCCAATGTTCTTTCCAAAAAAATTCCGCACTCTTAAATCTTCCATGATTCTAAAATTTCAATCACCGAAATCTCAATAGTGATTCAACCTCTCTCTGATACCAATTGTAGAAGTTAAAAACAATAGTAAAAGGAAGAAAAAATACACATTACAAAGTACATAGTAATTTATCATGGTTCACCATAATAGTGGCTACGTCCACACTAAGAGCAGAAGAATTATATTAACTCAATGAATCAATCTACAATGAAGAGAGGAGCTTTATTTCATAGCTCATAACTGAACAACTGAAGAGACAAAGGTTGCAACAAGACAAACGTCCATTGGACTTCCAATACTCAACATGATTAAATGGATCTAGAGTGAGAACTCGTGCAAGTAAAAGTATAAGGAATAGTTCCAGAAGAATACCATTTAATAGCATGCGCACATCATTTCCAAGTTTACCCTATCTATCCTATTTAAATTACAAGTACCACAATTAAATGAGCAATAAAATCCTCTTTTGGTGGCAAGAGACACTATTATTTGCATGAAATAATGGTCAAAGTACATTCCTACACATTTACTGAGGCAAGGAGTTAATAATAGCTTATAAAATGAACACATTCATGTGTTAAATACTTAATTAAAGTTACAAACCATCCTCAACACAAAGTGCAGGGTTCTAATATTAATTGATTGTACGACTATAAAAAGCGTAATCAAAATTTTATTGATATTTTGAACCATCTACAACAAAAGCTGTAGAAGTTCCAGTATCATGCAAATTTTCTATTTACATTTGCAACTATCCCAACAAGACCGGTGACTAATAAGAAGAGGTTATACTATACTTGTAGTCGGGTGATTGCCAATATAGTGAACCTTTGAACCAGGAAACTAATTTAAGTTATAAGGCTCCATTCAAAACACAATGGAATAAAAAATTATAGTTTGTTGCTAAGAATTAATAGGGCCACATACTTTGGCCAATAACTCAAATTACTAATTTCATCCAATACAATGTTTTATTTACTTGATAAGGAATGTAAGCACAAAATCCATTATAGAAATCATAAATCTGAAAATATATAAAAGACGTGTAAAATACTAAACCATTTTTTGAAATTTGAGTTGAAACATGACAAAGAAAAATTGTAGAAAACTATGCAAATAACCAATAAGTTGTACAATATTAGAAAGGAGAACTAAAACCAACTATTGAAAGGTCAATAGTCCAGACCAATATCAACAAACAATTTTAATTGTATGTAAGAAATATCATGGAAAACTACACTTGTTTTAAATCAACTATTTATTAAAATATGCGATAATTACAAATAACACAAGAAATAGAGGATCACATCTTGGGTTACACATATTATGAGATAAGATACACTTTTTCTCATTATTAGAAAACATACACTTGTTGTGAATGAACTATTTATTTAAAGATGAGACAATAAAAAATCACACATAGGAAACAAATGATTATATCTAGAGTAGACACTTCTTCTTATCATTAGATAACATACACTTATTTTTCATGCACTATGAATTAAAACATGCAACAAACACAAGTCACACATAAGAAACAGAGGATCATATCTAGAGTTACATACATTAGTAGATAAGATACACTTTTTCTCATTAGTAGATTGATGACATGTAACTGATTGAATGTTTGATAATGTTAAGTTGAAGATAATGCAAGGCATTAAATCAGTTAATGTAGTGTATTGTCATTGATGTCAACTTGATATCATCTGTACGATCATGTACATAATGCCAAAGACTTTAGACAACCAAAAGAACAAAGGTTATGCTTTCAGTAATGCATAAAAGTCAAGTATTCACTAATTGACAAACAACACCGACGAAGTGCACACCGATGAACAAAGCAAAGAAGAACAGTCATAGTGATACCCGACGATCAAAAGTATAGTATTGCCCGACAAAGAAAAACCACACGATGCCCGACGAGCAAAGTCAAAAGGTTGCTTGATGAGCTAAAGACAGTGTTTCCTAACGAGTAAAATTCCAATGATGCCCGACAAACGGAGATGATGAAGCTAACTGGAGTCTCACCGATGAAGCTGTCAGTTGTCACTGATGACTAGCTACAGTGGTGACTGATGGAATAGAGAGTTCAGAAAATGACAAAATATCTAGCTGGCAGAGCTAAAAATAGACTTAACTGGTTTTCTACTTTATTTTTTTTGACCAGAGATAAGTGATTGATTTAAAGATGATTTGTACAGTTGGCAAAAAGATATCTACGAGACAAATTAGGAGTTATGCTTTAAATCTAATTGGCTAGATTATTTTTCACGCCAAGAATCAAGAATCAAGAAACAATGAATATTATGTCTATATAAGACACGAGTTTAATTAATTTACAAATGGGATTAAGGGGAGTGAATAGAAAGAGGATGCTGAAGAGAAACTGATGAATAAAAAATTCATATAGTCCTAATCAAACAAGCTAAATCAGAGCTAAGGAATTCTACAGACACTGACGAACAGTGAGCACAACATCATAGAGAAGAAAGTATGGAGCACAAGGATTAATTGATACATTGGTCAGAGAGGTAATGTACTTAAATAGATCTGAATATTTGCAATTCAAAGTTGCAATATGAACATGTCATGGTGTTTTAGTTTAACCATTGAAGCATCAAGTCTCTTAACCAAGTAGGACTTAACAGTCTTCTATATATTGAGGTACATCTCAAGGAGTGCCAAAAAGGTTGATTCATGAAAGTAGCATTGGACTTTCCCGATACCCATTGAAAGTCTAAGAAGGAGGCTGATTCAAGGATGGTAGCAATAGATGCCTGATACTAAGTAAAAACCTCTATGTATAAAATCCTCTAACAAGGTCACACTTAACAGTGTGTTTGTAACCTTTAATAGGGTTGGATCCTAATAGGGCTCACTTTAGAAGAGTGAAAATTTGGGGTACCGGTCCCCGTGGTTTTTCCCTTAACAGGGTTTCCACATTAAAATTCATGTGTTATGTGTGTATGATTCATTTCTTTACTGTCTTGCATCTGACATAGCTAACTCTGGATTGATCGGTATACTCGGCTTATTTACTGAGTTTTGGTAAATAGTTATACTGCTTATCGGTAATCAAGAAAGAATAAGGATTGATAGAGAAAACTGACAAATAATGAATCATTATTTGTATTTCATGGAATGCATCTTGTACGGACATAATAATCTAAGGTTTATTTATTGGTGGTTAAGTTTGAAGGATAAATTTTTGAGACCATTGATTCACCCCCCCTCTCAGTTATTACTAACAATTGGTATCAGAGCTTGTGTGCTTAGAAAAGAAGGTTTCAATACCTAATTCAAGATCACAAGATGAATAGACAAGATGTGCCCAAGTTGAACAAAGACAACTTTTCTTCATGGAAAAGAAAGATAAGGCTCCACTTATCAGGTATTGGTAATGATGTTACTCAATTCCTAGATACTGAATATGTGTTTTCCAGAGGAGTATTGATAGTAGATCAATTGAGAGAGAAGCATGAGTACAACTACATGGTCATAGAGATTTCTTCCTCACTCTTTGATGGTGAATTTAAAGATGTCAAAGATTGCAAAACTGCAAAGAAGATGTGGGACAAACTAAAGCTTGTGCATGGAGGTGATACAAATGTTCTAAGAGCCAAGGCAGAAAGCCTTAGAGGAAAGTTTGATGATCTTAGAATTAAAGAAGGAGAAAAAATCACATAGTACAACACAAGACTCAAAGAAGTAGTCAATGCTATACGAGGAGTTGGAGGTACACCTGAAGAGGAAACAATGGTAAGTAAAATCTTAAGAACCTTACTTCTTGTATATGCTATTAGAGTTTCTGCCATTCAAGAAATGAGAGTAGTAGCAAACAATACAGTTATTCTTGATAGTTTAATTGGTAGACTAATTTCATTTGAGATGAATAACTTTGAAAATAGTGTCTTACCAAACTTTGAGTATGCATTTAAATATTCTATGAGAATAAGAAAATCAAGTCATAGACACACATCTAGAAGAGATAGTGAAAGTGAAAGTGAAAGTGAAGAAGAAGATCTAGATGAAATAGAAGCACTTGTGGCTAGAAGAATGAAGAGAGGCAAAGGTAAATACAAAGGTAAGTTACCACTTGTATGATTTAATTGTAAAGAGATTGGAAACTTTCCTGCAAGATGTCCTAACAGAAGAAAAGATGACATAGTTAATGACAGATCTTTTGAGAAGGAATCTGACAGAGGTGATAACAAGGATTACAGAAGTTACCAATAATCAGAAAGAAGAGATACCCAAGAATACAAGGACAAAGGAAAAAAAGCCAACTACCTAGCTGCTTGCAAAGATGAAGATACTAACACCGAACCTGATGAGGACATCAAGATGGTGTTTGTGGCTATAAAAGATGATTCAAATGAAGATGAAAGGTATGTAGAATCTGCACTCATATCTAAGGTTCTAAGAAAGAATGACATCTAGATTATAGATAATGGATGCACTCACCACATGACTGGTGACAAAGAAAAGTTTAACACTTTTGAGTATTATAATAGTGGTACAGTAAGAATGGGTAATGATACACCTTGTCCAGTTGAAGGTAAAGGAACTATAATGCTGAATAACTTGATTAAATGTGAAAATTCTTATTGGATAAAAGGATTGAATTATAATCTGTTGAGTGTTTCTCAGCTGAATAATTTAGGTTACAGAGTATCATTTGAGAATAAGAAGGCAAAGATCTTCAATGAATTAGGAAGATTGATTGGTATCGGTGAACAAACAAAAGGTAACTTATTCTATCTGAATGATACTAACGCCACTTGCTTAATGGCTAGAAATGAAGACATATGGATGTGGCACAAAAGATTGTGTCATGTGAATTTTGAGAACATGATGAAAATAAACAGAAGAAGAAATGTAAGAGGCTTACTGACAATTGCAAAGCCCGACAACATCATGTGCAAGACTTGTCAAAAAGGTAAGATGAAAAAGTATAGTTTCAAAATTAAAACCCACACATCTGATGATATTATAGAATTAGTCCATACTAATATATGTGGACCAATGAGGACAAAGAGTTATTATGGAGATAGATATTTTATTCTCTTTGTTGATGATAACTCTAGAATAATGATAGTTATATTTCTAAAAGATAAATCTGAAGAATTCAAGATGTTTAAATGGTATAAGGCAATGGTAGAGAAACAAAGTGGTAAGGATCTAAAATGATTAAGATCAGATAGAGGAGGAGAGTTTATATCAGATGAATTCATTAATTTCTGTAATGAGCATGGTATAAAAAGATAGGTTTCTGCACCAAGAACACCACAACAAAAAGTTAGATTTGAGGAATGCAAATCTTCCCAAGATCACCTGCATGCAAACCTGTCACAGAATAGAAGCAAGATAGAAGAGAAGACAAAAAGCTATGGCAGCCAAAAAGCCAGTGACATGAAATCCATGTTGCAAGAATAAAGCTTATATTAACAACAATAATGAATAGATTACAATCTCGATAATGAAAACTAAGAAGTGAATCCTTATAAAAGGAATCACGAAACCCTAAAGGTGGAAACCCTAAAGAATTATAAAGCGCCTAAGTGAAACTTAAGCATAGAGTAATAACTTAACTAATTAAATCAACATGATTTAATTAATAAGCAAACTAATGATTACTCTAACACCCCCCCTTAAGTGTAACTTAGGGAGAAGCAAAATAGCTAAACTACTGTAGAAAGCAGGAAAGATGGGTCCCGGCAACATGGCCTGATCAGGTACCCAAAATAAGAAAGGAAACTAGATGAAGGAAACTGAGCCTTCAATCTAGGGAAAAAGGTGTCCTAGAGAAAGGAACAAGAAAAGAGCAAGAACCATCTCCGAAGAATGAAGCTGAAAACTCTGTCAGAAGAGACTGCTGGAACCGTCACTAAAGTGCATGACCAGGTAGAGAAGACAATGTCTAAAGAGCTGATCAATCGAACCAGGAAGCAATAGAACCAACAGGTGAACCCCCCCATAATGCTGAACTGGGAGAGGTGACAGGAACACTGAAATGCATGCCAAAAATATCTGCAGAAAGTAGAACTAGGAACACCAACAGTGCAAAAGAAGTACAAATATAGGATAAAGGGTGGTGACACCGACACACAACATGGGCTAATGTCATGGAAGGTACGCTCACTTGACAAAGGTGGATGCGCCTAAAATGGCATAAGCATCATAACCCCCATGGTACTTTATAACTGAGTGCGAGTATAAAAACACACAAGGTGTACAAGATCCCAGAAATATAGAAGTAGGCACTTTATCTCAGTGCATTTACAGAATAAAGATGCATCAGAAGAAGCATACAAGCTTAGAAGTCAGCAAGAAAAGTGAGCCAGAAGTACAGTAGAAGAGATCCCAGGACCTGTAGACCCAAGCAATCCACCAGAGTGCATAAACTACCAAACTCAAAGGAGAGAAAACCTAGAGCAGAATCTGGAAAAAAGACCCTTGCAACTAAATAGTTCACTGAACCAGCTTTTCGACGATATCTGGTTTGCCAAAAACGGAGTCCGGATGAGCCAGATATGACTCCCGGAAGGCAAAAATAGATATCAGACTTCAACAGTAAAAAATGCTATCAAAATAGTAAACCCAAAAAACCAAATCACTATAGTTGGAAAGATCTCGAAAATAGCTTTCTGACAATATAAAGAAGTCTGAAAAAGACCTCCGTATGCTGCAGATATCGCAAAAAAGGCCCAGGTACCTCCAAAAACCCAAAAAGGTCAAAAATAAGCCCCAGGGGCTAAAAAATTTGGGCCCCCGGGTGCATGGCACGCTTAGGGAGCTGGGCCGCAGCCCCTGGGCCATCATATGACCACCCGCTTGCAGAAAAACCCGTGGGGGCTAGCCAAAAAGGCCGCCGGTGGCGGGGGTCAGAGCGACGGTCGGCGGAGCGCTGGAGGGTGGCGGCGCGAGGGTCGCTGGTCGGTGCAAAACGGTGGCGGAGCATTGCAGGGCAGCGGGGCCACGGAGGGCGGCGAAGGCCGAGGGAGGCGGAGTGGCCACAGGGGCGGTGGGGGCGGCGGGGCAGCACAGTGTGGAGGGTTGCGGCCAATCATCGACCGGCGGCGGTGGAGCGCCTGCGGCCCAGCGGTGGCACGGTGGCGGCCCACAAAAAATTTTCACTGTGTGCATTTTAAAACGCGTAAAAATTATTAAAAAATATTTTTTTTCTCGAAAACCGTGCCCGTATGGCCCTAGAAGGCAAAGAAATTTCACCCCGAGGCTCCGGTGTCCAAATTGGACGTGTTTTATATGGTTTCTAGGGTTTTTGGGCCTTCTAGACGCAACCGTGAGGTTGGTTTTGGTCCAAAGTGCCTCAAAAAACAAAGACCCCCCAGAACCAGTAAGAAATACCAAAAAAACCTCTGAAACCCTCTGTGTCTGGTGCGCTTCAACAAAACTTGAACAACGAGCAACAAATGAGCTCTGATACCATGTTAGATTTGAGGAATGCAAATATTCTCAAGATCACCTACATGCAAACCTGTCACAGAATAGAAGCAAGACAGAAGAGAAGACAGAAAGCTATGGCGGCCAAAAAGCCAGAGACATGAAATCCATGTTGCAAGAATAAAGCTTCTATTAACAACAATAATGAATAGATTACAATCTCGATAATGAAAACTAAGAAGTGAATCCTTATAAAAGGAATCACAAAACCCTAAAGGTGGAAACCCTAAAGAATTATAAAGCGCCTAAGTGAAACTTAAGCATAGAGTAATAAATTAACTAATTAAATCAACATGATTTAATTAATAAGAAAACTAATGATTACTCTAACACAAAATGGGATTGCTGAGAGAAGGAACATATCCACAGTTGATTGTGCCAGAACACTGATGATAGAGAAAGGCATCACCCAAATCTTCCGGAGAGAAGCTGTTAGTACTACTGTCTACACATTAAATAGAGTACAATTGAAGAAGGACACAAAGAAGACACCTTATGAGCTATGGTATGGTAAAACACCCAATGTAAGTTACTTAAAATTCTTTGGTAGTCAATGTTATGTCTTAAAGGATGATAGAAATGGAAAGCTTGACACCAAGAGTTATGAAGGTATTTTTCTAGGGTATTCTACCAAAAACAAGGCTTATAAATGTCTTATCAAGGCTTCTAACAAAATTTTTGAAAGTGCAAATGTAAAGATAGAATAATTTGTAGAAATGAATAAGCTGGAAAGCACAAAAGAACAAGAGGACTACAACAGGTTTGTATACTATGAAGAACCGAACACTCTACCTGAGAAATAATGCTTAATTCCAGAGCAAATGAATGTTGTAACCGATGGTCAGGATACTGATCAAAATAATGTGCAAGGTGATGAAGAACATAATGAAGGACAAAATGATGATCAAGATGATAGACAAAGATCCAAACCAGTTCTTTCCAGATATGTAAGAAGGAACCATCTAGAGATCCAGATCATAGGAGATAAGAAAGCTAGTACAAGAACAAGAAGTAAGTCTCTAAACTCAAGTTGTTTAATTTGTGAGTTTGAGCCAAAATCTGTTAATGCTGCACTTGATAATGAAGAATGGATAAGTTATATGAATGATAAGATTTTAGCAGATTGAGAAGAAAAAGACATGGTCACTTGTGCCAAGACCAGATGACAAGAATGTCATTGGTACAAAATGGATATTTAGGAACAAGCTGAATGAGAATGGAGAAGTTACAAGAAATAAAGCAAGACTAGTATGCAAGGGGTATGCACAAGAAGAAGGTATTGACTATGGAGAAACCTTTACACCTATTGCGAGGATAGAAGGTGTAAGAATACTACTTGCTTATGTTGTGTTCAAAGGATTCAAGGTATACCAGATGGATGTCAAGTCAACATTCCTAAATGAAATATTTTAAGAAGAGGTATACATTGAGCAACCAGAAGGGTTTGTCGATCTAGATAAGAGAAACATGGTATGTAGACTTCACAAATCCTTGTATAGATTGAAACAAGCTCCAAGAGCCTAGTATGAACGACTTCAATCCTATCTTATAAGTATTGGATTTGTAAGAACTAGTGAAAACAATAATCTTTATTTGAAGGAAGATACTGATGCTAACACTTTGATTTCTGAAATATTTGTTGATGACATCATATTTGGAGGCAATGATATGCTATGCAAATCATTTACTAATGAGATGAGAAAAGAGTTTGAGATGTCTATGTTTGGAGAGATCAAGTTCTTTCTTGGTCTAATTTTCATGCAACAATGTGAAGGTATTTTCATTGCACAGTCCAAATACATTAAAGAGGTCCTGAAAATATTCAAGATGGAAGATTCCAAACCAGTTGGAACACCGATGGATACTAGATGTAAGTTAACAAAGGAGGACAAGACAACAAAGGTAAATTAGACTTTGTATAGATCAATGATTGGAAAACTCATATATGTTGTACACACTAGACCAGATATTGCACATGTAGTAGGAGTTGTTGCTATATTTTCTGCTAACCCCAGGGAATCACATATGACTACTGTGAAAAGAATTTTAAGATATATGAAGAATAATGAGGAATATGGCTTATGGTATAGAAGAGAAGGCAAATTTTAACTTAAGGTGTTTACCAACGCTGATTGGGCTAAAAATATTGATGACCGGAAGAGCACAACTGGAGGAGCATTCTTTATGGCTGACAGACTTGTCACATGGATTAGCAAAAAGAAAGGATGCATCTCTCAGTCTACTGCAAAAGAAGAGTATGTTGCTGCTGCTAAAAATTGCTCAAATATTACATGGATCAAATAGTTATTGGAAGGTATGCATATGAAGATCCTAGAACTAGTAATTATCTATTTTGATAACACCAGTGCAATAAACATTTCCAAGAATATAGTCATGCATGCTAAGACTAAGCACATTTCTATCAAGTATCATTATTTGAGAGAACAAGTTCAAGAAAAGGAAGTGAAACTTGAATATGTGCAATCCAAAGAACAATTAGCTGATATCTTCACCAAACCACTGCCCAAGGATACATTTGAGTACTTGAGAAAGAGACTAGGGGTCAAACCCTTGTCTACCAGTCAGTAAAATGACTGGAGGCTGCATCAGCCTACATATTATCACAATATCATACATGTTGATGCAAGCAAAGAGATGAGATTCAAAGCTACATCTATATATAGACAGGTATATATCAGCACCGAGCACCAGAGTATATTGTTGTATTGCTGATGGATAACAAAAATTCAAGGAATATATTATGGATGGAGAGAAATGATTGTTTGACATTAATGTCAGATATTTGTGAGATATTTGTTCAGGATTGTTGTCAAAGGGAGAAAGATTATCCATATTATCACATCCTTCTATAAAAGGAGAGAGATTATCCATTATCACATTACTCCAACAGGGAGAGATTATACCCATATGGAGAGAAATTGTATGGAAAGATTATACAAAGGGAGAGTTGCTGACAGGAGAAAAAGACATCAAAAGAGAAAGAAAAGTCAAGAGAGATAATTGACACAAGGAAAGAACACAACACTTCAGAAGACAAAGAGCTACAAGAATAAAATCTAAGTTAAAACAGAGCTTACCGATGGTCAGACATTTATTAGTTATCAGAACTAAAAGATTTTTAGTTTGATGAATCTCAACTATTGTATTTCATATTGTATTAGAAATAGTATAGTGTGATAATATAGTATGTTTCCATCAATGCCAAAGGGAGAGATTGATGACATGTAACTGATTGAATGTTTGATAATGTTAATTTGAAGATAATGCAAGACATTAAATCAGTTAATGTATTGTATTGTCATTGATGTCAACTTGATATCATCTGTATGGTCATGTACATAATGCCAAAGACTTCAGAGAACCAAAAGAACAAAGGTTATGCTTTCAACAATGCATAAAAGTCAAGTATTCACTAAGTGAAAAACAACACCGACATAGTGCACACCAACGAACAGAGCAAAGAAGAACAATCACAGTGATACCCAATGATTAGAAGTATAGTATTTCCCCACAAATAAAAACCACAAGATGCTCAATGAGAAAAGTCAGAAGGTTGCCCGATGAGCTAAAGATAGTGTTGCCTGACGAGTAAAATTGCAATGATGCTCGACAGACGGAGATCATAAAGCTAACTAGATTCTCACCAAAGGAACTGTCAGTTGTCACCGATGACTATCTGCAGTGGTGACCAATAGAATAGAGAGTTCTAAAAATGAAAAAAATATCTAGCTGGCAGAGCTAAAAATAGACTTAACTGGTTTTCTACTTTGTTTTATTCGAACAGAGATAAGTGATTGATTTAAAGATGATTTGTATAGTAGGAAAGAAGATATCTATGAGAAAAATCAGGAGTTATGCTTTAAATCTAATTGGCTAGATTGTTTTTCACGCCAAGAATCAAGAATCAAGAAATAATAAATTTTATGTCTATATAAGAGACAAGCTTAATTCATTTACGAATGGGATTAAGGGGAGTGAATAGAAATAGGATGCTGAAGAGAAACTAATGAAGAACAACTTCATACATTCCTTATCAAACAAGCTAAAGAAGAGATAAGGAATTTTGCAGACACCGATGAACAGTGAGCACAACATCAAAGAGCAGAAAGTATGGAGCACAAGGATTAATTGATACATTGGTCAGAGAGCTAATGTACTTAAATAGATCTGAAAATTTGCAATTCAAAGTTGCAATATGAACATGTCATAGTGTTTTAGTTTAACCATTGAAGCATCAAGTCTCTTAACCAAGCAGGACTTAACAGTCTTCTATATATTGAGGTACATCTCAAGGAGCACCAAAAAGGTTGATTCATGAAATTAGCATTGGACTTGCCCGATACCTATTGACAGTCTAAGAAGGAGGCTAATTCAAGGATGGTAGCAATAGATGCCCGATACTAAGTGACAACCTCAATGTATAAAATCCTCTAAAAAGGTCACACTTAACAGTGTGTTTGTAACCTTTAACAGGGTTAACTCCTAACAGGGCTCACTTTAGAAGAGTGAAAATTTGGGGTACCGGTCCTAGTGGGTTTTCCCTTAACAGGGTTTCCACGTTAAAATTCATGTGTTATGTGTGTATGATTCATTTCTTTACTATCTTGTATCTTACATATCTAACTCTGGATTGATCGGTATACTCTACTTATTTACTGAGTTTTGGTAAATAGTTATACTGCTTATCGGTAATAAAGAAAGAATAAGGATTGACAGAGCAAATTGACAGACAGTTAATCATTATTAGTATTTCATGGCATGCATCTTGTAGTGACATAATAATTTGAGATTTATTGATTGGTGGTTAAGTTTGAAGGATAAATTTTTGAGACCACTGATTCACCCCCCTCTCAGTTATTACTAACATAGATAACACACTTTTTCTGAATGAACTATTTATTGAACCATGCGACAATTACAAATGAGATTTAAGACATGTACTGAGAAGAAAAGGTCAGTGTACCATCTCTATTTAGTTGACAACATAAACTTTTCAATCAAATTGAAAAGGTTTAAATATATCTAAATCAACAAATAAAGTCACGTTTAAATGCATTAAAACATATTACAGAAGCCACCAAAAAATAGTTATTGTCGGTCACAAAAACATATGAAGCAAACAAAATGAACTAAAGGAAAAGCCAAAACTCAATCACTATAGAATTTGATTAAATTATGTTCCATAAATAACCAAAAATATACAAAAGGCATCTATGTCACATATTTATCCAATATAAAAATAAAAATTCATGACAATAATGGGCTGCAGAAAACAAGTGTTTCTATTCACAATTAAAAATAAATAAAGGGCCCTCTAGAGCCAATAGTCCTCTTGCTTGTCACCATAGAAATAAATCATGTAAAGAAATGGAGTAAAATTAATTAATAATAAGTACATCATCAATAACAACATGTTCTTTTGTTAGATGATTTTTGTCTCCTCTTTCATTCCCTGCCATCTCCTCTTGCCCTTATGCTCATAGTTTCACCTTGTAAGCTCTATACCTTGAAATAATAGGAGATAACAGTTGCACACTTGGGCTAGTGATCATACTAAACCTTATCCTCAATTTACCAATCTTGCACTCGATGCCATCTATGCTCCCATGTATATGATCAAGATCACTTTTCAAAGAATTAAAGTGAGATATGATGCTGGTAGATATTTGGAAGGCTTCACTACTTAGGGTTTATTTAGGAAAGAATTTTTAACAAATGTTGGATTAGTATTTTGGTTGGACCTCCCTATTTTTGATCATTTTTTCTTCATCTCCATGAAATACATCCACCTCTAATGCATCAAAGTTGAATTTCAAATTAACCAACTTCGAATAGAAATTATAAATGGTTGATTCTATCCCACTCTCTAAATCGATAAATAACAAAATTTCCCATTCCTCAATGTTTGTCCATAAAATAGTTTTATTTTCGTCAGGGATGCCAATGATTCCTTCTCCAACCATGACCATTGAATGGATTTTGGACAATTCTTGCAACTCTAAAAAAATAATTGTTAAAATTTTTCTCCCATTTATTATATTTTTTTCATCAACAATTAGAGTACTTACCTTTTCTGAAAAATTGCATGTAAATCTCATATTCTCTTCAATAGAAAATAAGCCATCAATAATTAATTTTTACACCCATTTATAAACTATTCTTGTCATAGATTATCATATTTTGATCTCTTTTAATGTATTAAAATCTAAGCCTTAAATAGAAATAGTTAGATTTTGAAGAACTAATAGACCATCTTGAAAAATAGTCTAAATTGTTTGATTAACTATGGAAAGATAAGACTGAGAGGGGAGGCATGAATCAATACTATAAAAATTTTTAACATCTACTCTGGACATTTACCAAACTGAATAAATTGCAGATAAACATTATAAAACATATAACTCAAAACATAAAAACACATCTCATGACACCATAATTTTTGGTCACGCAAAAATCCTTGGTTAGAGGAAAAAACTGTAGTGGGGTTGGCACTCACAATCCTTGACTCCTGCAGTAAAAAGGTTTCTTGGTTAGAGCTACAATATTTAGCTACTTCTGATAGCTTACCTTGTTAGGAGTACAAAAAGACTTATTCAGTCTACCGTGCTAAAGGATTTTACAATCTCTAATCTAAGAGATGTACCTTGTTAAAGGATTTAAAAAATGAGACCTGTTAGGGTCTACCCAATCAATCAAATGTTATTCAGACTCTCTATTCTCAATGATTTCATTACCTCATAATACATTTGGTAATATAAAAATTAATCATTTTCATTGTTCTACTATAACTGCTTTGTACTCAGTTCTTCTCTTTCTCTTTCACTGTCTCATACTCTCTATCTCACTCTCTTACATGCTCATACACGCTAGCACACACACTAGTTATGTTATTCACACACTGAACTTTTATATGATGTTTAGGTGGTGGAAAATTTCTTGGTCTTTCTTTTTCAATGGTGTAGGTTAAGCGGTGCAAGGTTGGTTTCATTCCTAATACATTATTCCTCTTATTTTTCATTAGTGAATCTACCTTGTGATCATGTGCAATTAGGTGTTTGCAATCCGAGTGTTCTAACTAACACTCACCTTGGATTCTCTAAAACATTTTGTGTTCAGTGTCCAGATTCAATGTATCTACATTGAATAGTTATGTTGGCTATGTGATACTCGGTAACATGCTTTGTTCTTGCTTGACAACATATTTCTCTTGACTCAGTAACTAACTTGCTCGGTAACTATCACTTCTCAGTGCTTGTCTCTAGTCAGTGCTTAACTTTCTTTTCTTTACCAACTGTCTCCTTTCTCTTTACAAACTAACTTTATAAACTCCTTTTCCTTTCACCGACTGAATCTTATAATCAATATGACTTTGAGAAATACTAATGACAAAAAGTAACTCTTAGGAGTATCAATATCCCCCTTTGGCATTAGTTTAGCATCTTTGACAAAAAATCAAAGTCATGAAAATGTTGTATAACTCCCCGTTTGATAATAATTCCTATATAATATATCTATGCTTATACATATACATATATATCTCCCTTTTTACATATATATCCCCCTTTTTGACAAGTATGCCAAAAAAAAAAAGTTACTTACTTTGCTCTACTAGATATATCATATCAAAAATGTGTTTATACCTCTTTTGGGCATCTGCTAGGGATGTCTCCCATGCTTCCTTTAAATCTTGTAACACAATAATTTGTGCACCAGTATCGACTACCAATCCAATCATGTTGTCCATGGAACTAACATCTGGAGTATTGACCAAATCTTTGGCCTTCTATAAGTGGTTTTGCATTGATTCAAAGGAGGGAATCAAAATATCTTCTAGCTTAAGCAGTTCCATCCTCATATTGTTATCTTCTCTTTTAAGTTCATGCTACATTCCCATCAAGTATTTTAGCCTTGAGTAATATATTTGCAGTGATCTAGGGTAGATTGTTACATTCTTTAGCTTCTCGGTTAGCTCTTTTCTATAGTGTCATCTTTCTTTTCGACTTCCTCAGTGAATATTGAAATTGAACAAAATATTTGAAATAATGAAAGAATATCATTTAATCTTTTCTCTAGTTCTGTGCATAGTTCAAAAAGTGATACCTTATCCAATGCAACATTCTTCAGAATATGTTTAATGATTTGGTGTTCCATTTTCTTCTCATGAATCTTCATCATATACTCGGTGGTGTCCTTGCTTGGGTCTTTTATTTGTTTCACTATCTCTTCCACTTGAATATAGAATTCTCTCTTCATTTATATCAGCTTCAGGGACAATCACTTGTAATACATCCTTAACACTTTATAGTATAGTGGTCTTTCTTTTCTTTTGCAATAATTTGTCTTGTGCTGCTTTCTGCATCTATAAATTTGCATATTCAGATAATAATTTTGGTTTAAGTGTAGTGACGTCTAAATTAGGTACTATAATCGGTTGAATTAGGTCAGCTTGCTTTCTCTTCTTTGATTTCTTCTTCTTAACCAAAATACTCTCACTAATAGAAAATTTTTGGGATCATGATGCCTTCAGTGCATCAGATGTAGCTTCGGTTGAAATACCTTCTGCTTAATGTGCTTCTTTCTTGTCTTCTTGCATCTTTTTTTTCTTCTCCTCTGTCTTCTCTTCTTGTTTCTCCTCTGCTTTGTCTTCTTGTTTCTCTTCTAATTTATCTTTTTTCTATCTCATGGGGATTCTCCTTTTCTTTTTCTTGTTGTTGTCATGTAATCTTGGTAGAGGGAACCGACTCAATATTCTATACTGTGGTGATCTCAGTCTCCTTAGGATCCTTAGTTGTGACTTTTTCTGTCTCCTTTTGTTGTTTTGTGGCCTTCTCCTTTGTATCCATAACAACTTTAGACATACCTTCCTGAGTGTCTAGATAATCTTGCACTTGTTCTAAAACTTGTTCCATCAAAGTTGTTGTAGCATTGTCATTTATTTCCATAGACTCGGTCTTTGTTTTCTTTGTTGTCATGACATCTTCATCTTGTGATATATCTTCTGCTAGATCTTTGTAAGTGATGTCTTCAATAATAATCTCAACATTCTCAAGTGTTAGATCAATAGGATTAGTACTACTTTGATATTGTTTAACAATTTCATCAAGTTTATCATCATTTATTTACTCACCTTTTGACTTGGTTACGTTGATTTTAAAAATTTCTCACCATTTGTCATTAGTTTCTTTCTGTACTATCTCCAAGTCTCTGATTATAATCCTTAGAGATCTTCCTTTATAAGGAATTATTTAGAGTACTTCTTCAATGTTTTATAAATTTTAGCTACAAATAATTATGGTATAGTTAGTACTAGAGATCTCTCCCTCATATGCTTTTCAACATTCATTGCATATTTCCATCTCTCATCAATGTTGTTATATATCTCAATATATAACTTATTAATAATTTTTATAAGTGTGTATCTGAACTTGTGTAAAGTAAAAAGAATTTCATCTTCAATTTTTATCTTATTTTCATCACTTTGTGTATTGTACTTTGCATACTTCATCCCAAAAAATCCTCCATGCTTCTTCAATGTAACTATCATGTCATCTAGAGTCCTTGGTCCTTGGGGATGGTTCTATACAACCTTGAATTGACTGAGATCCTCAAATTCAGTCTCACTTTTTGCTTGCAGTTTCAACTTCCTTCTAGGTTTGTTAGATGTTTTCCTTCCTCTTACATAGGTTTTTTTCTCTCGGTGGCTCTACCTCAAGTTTCTTCTGTTCTGTCAGTGTGATAGAAGATCTTTTATATCATCTTTTACCTTTGATGCTTGGTGATACCTTCATCACTTGTGGTTTCTTGTCCTTTTCATTAGATGATCTTCATCATCTTCTACTCCAAGATTCTTTGACAGATCAACAATAATTTTACTTGATTTTCTTAGAACTTTAGGCATCAAAATACCTTGTTTTATCTTTTCTTTCACTTTCTCATAAGTTCCATAATTCTTTTCTCTTCTGTCAATATGTTTATCTATCAGGGTTTCAATTTGTTGTGAAACAATGTCAATGTCTATCTCATATCCCATTGGCTACAACCATATAGAAATAGGATCAACAACCTTAATAATTCAAGTGTCCGTATCTACCTCAAAACATATGGTATCTTGATATTTTTCCATTAATTAAGGTGGTATCATGAAATTGTTATGCATTCTTGATTGAAACTTTGAAAAATAATCATTCATCACCATGTCAAAATTATCTCCTAAGCTCAAAATGTATTTATTTATCTAAAATATAATGGGCTTCTCTACACTCCATATCACATTCCCAACAGATGGAAAGAAGTTTTGGAAATTGAAAAATATACATATTAGTAATGATCCAAATTTTAGTGTGTTGGTCTTGGCTTTCCTTATGGTATTCATATTGTCATCTAGCCTCTTCAAAAATATTTCACATATATAAATATGCATACCTTTCTTAACAATCTTATATGAAAGGTGTAAGACTCCACATGGTACACTATCAACTTGGGAGGATTGCAAGACTCGGTAAGATATAAAATTACATGCAAACCTTAGCTCAGGGTCTTCAAAAATTGATATTATAATACCTCTCCCATCCCATTGTGATATTTTTGGTTCACACAACTTATTCTTATCCATTTTCTCTCTACCATTAGGTCTATCACCGATTGGGTATCTAGTCACTATGTGTAAAATATATTTTTTAATCTTGACGGGTTGATCTAACTGTTGGAAATAATGGAATGGTATACTGAGAGGGGAGGGGTGAATTAGTACCCTCAAAACTTTTATCAATTAAAATTTATCCTTTTAGTAATCAATTGTATCACCAACCATCTTTTCTATTCTATCTTTGTGTATGTTATATCACATCATAATTCAATAAGCATGTAAAACATTCATAGAAACATTCATGAAATGTATGGACACATGACACAAGATTTGGTAACATAGAAAACCACGGTTAGAAGGTAAAAAATATGGTGGGGATGAAACCCACAAAGCTTCACTATCTGCAGAATAGAAGGGGCCAGTTAAGGCTTACAATTTTGATCACTTCTGATGATCTACCCTATTAGGAGTATTATGTAGAGACTGGTTAAGGTCTACTTTGTTAAGATCTTTAGGAGCACTATTTAGTGTGCACTTGGTTAAGAGATTTACAAAGGATTGTAAAATCCACCTTTCTCAAGGATTTCTTCTATTTTCTACACTTGTTAGAATGTAGTCAAAAATATTTAGTGACCTGAGTATATGCAATCTAAAATTGCTGATTATAGATCGAATAAATATTACAAGTATATTTATCACCTATTATGATTGATCAATACCTCTATTCTGCTTGGTAGCCTTGGTTCTTGTTCTTGATAAGTGATTTCATCCTTGGCTATTCTTCTACATAAAACTCTTTGTCTGATCTTTAGATATGCTTCTCGGCTACAATCATTATCTCACACATGTGTTCTGATAGATTACATATCTATTTATACAATGAATTTGACCTAAGTGAGTTTCACATATTACAATGATAACTCTATGATCGAAGGTTTACAACTTGACCTTGATCTCCTAGTTTGCATGTTTCTAATCAGTTAGACTGATTAAAACAATTACAATTATATTTCTTGTCCCTCAAGAAATGGATTTAAAACTAATAGAAAAGCTAAATATAAAACAAAAGTGTTTTATCTGACATGGAATTTAGATCCATATTTCTTAGGATTCTAACTGTCTCTCAGTAGACTGGTGCTCAGGTTGCTCTTTGGTCTATCGGGTTCCTCTGTCATCTGTTCTGTTGGGTTGCACTCTACTCTACTTGTCGGGTTCCTCTGTTAGGTTTTTTCTATCAGGTTACTTTTTCGGTTTCCCTTGTAACATTTTTGGGTTGCACTGTGTTGTCGGGTTTGCTTGAACTTATTTTTTAGGTTGCACTAAACTTGAATTTCAGTGTTGGTGTTACCGAAGGATTCAAAACTATTTTCCTTTCATAGTAATGGAAAAACATGTCTTCAATCTCCCCCTTTTACATTAGTATAAAAAAATGATATGTGCAAAATACTAAAATGTTCAATAATGTACACCATGTGTTTACCTTGTCATTTATAACTCCCCCTATGTATATGTCAGTATAGTATAAGTATGTACACTTATCATATCTGTTATACATATCATTTTCCCCTTTGTACCCTATCAATTTCCTTCTATACATATCATTTTCCCCCTTTCTTGATAGTAAGGGCAAAGGTGTAATCACTTACAACTTGTCAAAAATGTGGGAATGAGAGTTGTTCATGTCCTCCATCATCTTTTCCCATTTATATTGAAGGTGTTCAAGTGCCATCTTCTCTAATGTGATCCTGGCATGCATATCATAGATGATATTGGTGATAAAGATCTCTAGGGTGGCTATCAATATTCTTGCCGTTGTCATGTGTTGTTGCAGTAGTGTCAGATTTGGTAAGAGTAGAGCCTTTAGCTTAGTTACCTCATCCCTAAACTTTGATTCCTCCTCTTGGATTTGAAGTCTCAACTTCTTAGCTTCCATTACCTTTGCATAATGCAATTGTATTGCATTATCTATTATTGAGAGACTTTGAGGACTAGAATTTAGATTTGCATCTAGTTTTGCAATATTTTCACTATTTTCTTTAGTGAATTTCTCTAAAGTGCTTAACTTTTGAACTAAGGCTATTGCTTCTGAAATGATAGGTTATAGCTCACTTACTTATTCAAATAGCTTCACCTTGTTCACTACCACTTCTTGGCTGATTTTATCAGTCAATTTATGTTGATACTTTTACTCTGCTCATTCTTCAATTGCCTTTTCTGCATCCACATTCTGTGGTTGGATTGCATCGGTAAGAAAAACTAGTTGATCAATGATTGATGCATTTTGATCAATGTCTATTTCCGGTACTATCTATTGAAGAATATCCATTTTTGTCTCAAGTACCTGTGTGTCCTTTGTTTCTTTTTTAAGCTTGTCTTGTATAGCTTTTCTTCTACATAGTTTTGCATAGTTTGTTAGTGCTTCTAGATCCAATGTCCTCAGATCATAGGCTGGTATCTCAATTATCTCTTCCAGTGTAACTAGATTGTTGTTCTTGTTCTTGTTCTTCTTCAAAAGTATTGTTGAGGGACCTGTATGCAGTATCATAGCAAGTTCCTTTGCTTGGTCTGATGTGCTTGGTGAAGGCTTTGGTGTATGTGTACCTGTATCCTGCTGCTTGGTCTCTGCCTATCGATTGGGAGTGTATGTCTCCACATCAACCTTAGCCTTATCTTCAACATCTCCTTCAGTATCCTTAGGAGTGGTGTCACCTTTCTTTTCTTCTTCACCTTTGGCTTTTTGTTCTCCTCATGTTTTCTTTTGTTCTTCATTGGTTTCTTTATTCTGCTCTCCATCTTTATTCTCCTCATCAGATGTGTCTTTCAGTTCTTGTTAACCCTTATCCTCGGGTATGATTGCATCTTTGTTGGGTGATTTCACCTTCTCTGAGATAATATTGATAGCTTGTATCAATAGTGGTAACTGTCCCAGTGTATCTACTTGAGTAGTGTTCGTTGTTGTGTCTTGCCCCTTAGTTTGGTCTAGGGCAATAGTGACATCTTCATCTTTCTTTATCTCATCTGTAGGATCTTCTTCGGTAATATGTATGATAGTATTACCGAGCCATGTTTCATCTGAAGTGTTCATATCCTTGTTATATTTTGTGTTCAATGCTTCTTCATTAACATGCTCACCATCAGTTATAAGAATATGTTCAAGGCTCAGTTTAGCTTGATCTTCTTCATTGTGTGGCTTGTCAGTGAGAGCTAATTATGGCTTGGGGCTTGTGTCCTTTTTAGGTACATCAAGTATCTTTCACCATTCATCCTCACTTTTTCTGTCAAGCTCAATTAGATGTCCCTATAACACTTTGTAGGCTCTTAATTTTGGTGAGAACCTATTGGAATGTTTCTTCATCATTTCTTCAATCTCTTCCATCTTAGATTTAGGTGGGATAACTAAAACTAGGGTGCTTTCCCTTATTTGTTTCTCTTCCTTTAGTGGATATGTCCACCTTTTCAAAAATCTATTCATAAGTTCTTGTGGCATATTATCTTCAAATTGTATTGGTACATATTTGAATACACACATTGTTGTAATGATTTCCTCTTCTAACTTATCCTAGTCCTTGGGGTCCAGAGTTAGCCATTTTCTAATCTTGGGGTCAGTTATTGAACCTGACTTAACAATTGATTAACATACCCCATCAATGGTGGTGCATAACTTATTCTTAATAGGTTGTTCATCCTGTTTAGTTTCCTCTATGTCTTCCTTAGTTCTGAGGAACTTTCTTCTTTTTGCTGGTGCTTTTTTCCTTGTTTGAGGCTTCCTTTTGTATGTCCTTACTTGTCCTTTCTTGATCAGTGAAGGGCTTGCATCCTTTTTTGTTCAACTTCTGGTCCTAGATGCAACAATAGTCCTATTGTTCCTTTTTCTTGTTGTCATAAAAATATACTCCTCAGAAGTATGACTCTATTTATCGCTGACACTGACCCAGCATAGAGTAGGAAAATAGTAACAAGGTCTTGAGACCTCCTGCACTTCGAGCTCCACAGACTTGGGCGGGATTACCCTTGCAAACTTAGAATAATGAAATCATAGAATTATTCTAACTTGCTATTGGTGGAATTACAGGGACTGGCCACTGTAACATACACTTAAAATAGACCAAACTGAAAGTAAAGATTGATTTTTAATGGTGATAATCATTAAAATGAACAAAAATAGACCAATGCTCAATCTGAGGGCATGGAGTCATCTGTGAATAATTCTAACCAGCATGATTAAAGACCAAACTTAAGGCAATTACAGGATCTGATACAAAAATAGGTATACCTTATATATCTACCTTAGTACATTTAGCCAGACTAATTGATCAGATTCATTTGCTACCCTAAACTTTATTGAGATATCTCTAAGGTATATTCTCTCCTTGAAAGAACCCTAGAAGTATTTCATATATCTGCCTTACAGACATATAAATTGAAAATTCTCCTTGAACATTCAATTTAAATAAAACTCAGAATACTAAAATGAAGACAGAAAATCCACATAAATGTTTCAGAAACTGTGAACTAGATTTCATTCAGAAGTCATAATCAATTACAAGATTCAACAGAGATTTCTCTAGAAAAACTAGATATATTGCAACTGACTCAGTATCTTCAGACAGAAAAATGACCATCCTTGTACCAGTCGTCTTGGGATCCTTTTATAACAGAAGGATGCAACAAGCTACAGACATCTGGGAAGGATAACTCAAATGTTTACAACTATATAACAAAATTCTGCACCTGGACATAGGTGGCAGCTGATTAACATGGTTTTTTTTTCGTGGCTTAACCATATTTGATTAATCCTTTTTGCTCCCCATCTATTTTTCTTTGACGGTAGGCCAATCAAAAGGCAACAACTTCCACCTCACCTGGCCTCCATGGCAGCTCTGGCCTCAAACATGTATTTTACCATGTTTCTCTTCTGTCTTTGCACCATTTTGTGCTCTGTTTTCTGTTTCATGCGAGTAAATCTTTAGATGGAGCAAGGAAATTTGAACAGGAGACCCTTAAATTATACATCGTCAGTACTGAAAATAGCCAAGACTCTGTATTTTATTCATTTCTGGAAAGACCCTTGCGAGTGAGTGACACACTCCTGCTATTCACTTGGTTGCATACTCGCCATTTGTTCTTGCTCCACTTTTCATCTTCTACGAGTGAGTGATGACCCGAGTCTTTAGCCTCTTCTCATGTCTGTCATGTACTCGCACTCCTTTTTTTCTTTGCTTTTGGTTTCACGCGAGTGAGCGATGCTTTCTTTTTTAGCTCGTCGCACCCTCGCGAGTTGAATTCTGATATCACCTAAGTCTGGGCGACTGAGCGATCACGCCTCTTGTCTTTCATCTGATTCCTTAATCACACACTCGCAAACCTTTTAAATTGCACTTTTTGATATGAGCAGGTGAGCAATGAATCATTTCTTTACTGACTGCTATGTCTAGTCGCACACTCACGAACTCAGAAATTTCACTTTATACCAGACTGCGAGTGCGCGACGAGCTTCATTTTTCCCTTAGTCGCTCGATTGTGAGCTCTTTTCATGTCATTTCTGTTGATCAGCGACTGAGTGATGCTTTTATTTTCACCTCGTCGCACCCTTGCAAGCTATTTTTCTTTTACCTTCATTGATCAGCGAGTGCGCGACATCCTTCATTTTTCACTCATCGCACACCCACGAGCTATCATCTCATTTCATTTGAATCTGGACGACTGAGCGACAATGATTCCTTTACTGCATACTCTAACTCATCACACACTCGCTATCCTTTTACTCCTGCTTTCATCTAATGCGCGAGTGAGCGATGCACTTTGTTCTTTGATTAGTCGCAAACTCGCGAGATCAGAAACTTTACTTCATACCTGACTGCGAGTGCACGACGTCTTTCTTCTTTTAGCTCATCACACACCTGCGAGTTAAAATTTCACCACCTCAAAGCATCAGCGAGTGAGCGATGCATTTGACTGATCTCCTTTGTCGCTCAGTCGTAGACTGTTATGAATGTTGAAAATGACCTGTGCGATTGTGCGATGCATCTTCATATCGGTGCTTTCTACCTTCGTCGCGCACTCGCTCTAAAAAATACAAGCAAGTTAAAACATGAGCGAGTGAGTGACCTTCATGACATGGGCTCATCGCATACTTGCTGACCTTGGATACTGACATAAAAGTTTGATGCGGGTATGCGACTACTTCAGTTTTAGACATGACTTGCTCAGTCGCGGAGCATGAGATAGACAGAATGATTTAACAGTGACTGCGCGATATATAAACTTTTTCAACTCATCGCTGAGTCGCGAAATTGTATCTTGACCTCAATAAGGCATCGCGATTGCACGATTAACCCTTTTAAAACATAAGACCTTCTCACTCGCAGACAAATGATAACTAGACATAAACAGATCGCGATTGCGCAATTCTCCTTCTCGGACAACTCGTCGCGCAGTCGCATGACTTAAAGACTCTTTTAAAAGACCGACGTGACAGAGTGACTAAACATAAAACATGACTTAAAAAATGGTTTTTACTCCATTTGAGAGGTAAAGCATGGAATTTGAAATCAAATAAGCCCGGGAAAAACTAAAGACCAGGAAATTCAAATTTTTTACAGGGCAGTGCTAACAATGGCTCCAACTGGGGAAAGATAATTGCAAGATTGTCATTAGAAGCCAGACCTCTGGAGAACAGACCGCAAAATTTTGACAAAAATATACAGGAACACACAAAACCACACAAAAATAGGGAAATCTAAATTAACGTGCATGGAACAAGGAAAACTATGAGAAATAATGTTTCAGGAATTGTCTATGCATTGGCAATTCCTATATTTCACCATTTGGATGCTCCAAGAAATAAGAATCCTGCCCGTGAAACTCCTAGATTACAAATGGGCCCATCCACAGTGATTCAAACTTGCCATGTTTACCTTTCTCTTCTTTTCTGGCATTCCATTGTAGCACCAGATCATTTACCCTGAATTTTCTTTCAGTTGTCCTTTTATCAAACAGGTATTTAGACTGTTGCTGCAATTTCAGGTTTCTTTTGTGAGCTTCTGCTCTTATTTATTCTAATTCCATCAACTGATCCATTCTTTGCATCATAGGTTCTGGATTTTCTGAATCTTCTTCCAGCAAAAATTTGTGCACTGGTAACAGATTGTTTAAGGGCAACCTTGCCTGACTTCCATAAACC
>MU223248.1:1901559-1952697 GCA_018584345.1 Thuja plicata
TTTTGTATTCCTCATTATCTTGAAATGAATGTTCACACACTTAATCTGCTAGTATTCCCCTTAGAAATACTATAACCAATAATCGGAGTCGCCACCCAAATCTTTGGAAAAATTAGGATTCAATTTTAGACAGTGATATTTGAGGACATATAAAAAGCAATTACACAGTATGTGATTTCGTAAACTGGACTGGACTTTAAGAATGATCTTTTAAATAACTGTTCCCAGTAGAGTCACCATTTTCTGTTGGCATACTCAAATGGGCCAAACTCTTTATCTGGTACTTATGAATACTTGTCTGAATACTAAACTATCCCCAGTAAAGTCGCCATTTTCTGTTGTTCCTTTTTCTTGCTGTCATAAAAATATACTCCTTAGAAGTATGACTCTATTTATCACTGACACTGACCCAACATAGAGTAGGAAAATAGTAACAAGGTCTTGAGACCTCCTGCACTTTGAGCTATACAGACTTAGGTGGGATTACCCTTGCAAACTTAGAATAATGAAATCATAGAATTATTCTAACTTTCTATTGGTGGAATTACAGGGACTGGCCACTGTAACATACACTTAAAACAGACCAAACTGAAAGTAAAGATTGATTTTTAATGGTGATAATCATTAAACTGAACAAAAATAGACCAGTGCTCAATCTGAGGGCATGGAGTCATCTATGAATAATTATAACCAGCATGATTAAAGACTAAAATTAAGGCAATTACAGGATCTGATACAAAAATAGGTATACCTTATATATCTACCTCAGTACATTTATCCAGACTAATCGATCAGATTCATTTGCTACCCTGAACTTTATTGAGATATCTCTAAGGTATATTCTCTCCTTGAAAGAACCCTAGAAGTATTTCATATATCTGCCTTACAGACATATAAATTGAAAATGCTCCTTGAACATTCAATTTAAACAAAACTCAGAATACTAAAATGAAGACAGAAAATCCACATAAATGTTTCAGAAACTGTGAACTAGATTTCATTCAGAAGTCATAATCAATTACAACATTCAACAGAGATTTCTCCAGAAAAACCAAATATATTGCAACTCACTCAGTATCTTCAGACAGAAAAATGACCATCCTTGTACCAGTCATCTTGGGATCCTTTTATAACAGAAGGATGCAACAAGCTACAGACATCTGGGAAGGATAACTCAAACATTTACAACAACTGTACAACAAAATTCTACACCCGGACATAGGTGGCAGCTGATTAACACGGTTTGTTTTTCGTGGCTTAACCATATTTGATTCATCCTTTTTGCTCCCCATCTATTCTTCTTTGACGGTAGGCCAATGAAAAGGCAACAACTTCCACCTCACCTGGCATCCATGGCAGCTCTGGCCTCAAACACGTATTTTACCATGTTTCTCTTCTGTCTTTGCACCATTTTGTGCTCTATTTTATGTTTCATGCAAGTAAATCTTTAGCTGGAGCAAGGAAATTTGAACAGGAGACCCTTAAATTATACATCGTCAGTACTAAAAATAGCCAAGACTCTGTATTTTATTCATTTCTGGAAAGACCCTTGTGAGTGAGCGACGCACTCCTGCTATTCACTTGGTCGCATAATCGCAATCTGTTCTTGCTCCACTTTTCATCTTCTATGAGTGAGCGATGACCCAAGTCTTTAGTCTCTTCTCATGTCTGTCACGTACTCACACTCCTTTTTTTCTCTGCTTTTGGTTTCATGGGAGTGAGCGATGCTTGCTTTTTTAGCTTGTCGCACCCTCACGAGTTGAATTCTGATATCACCTAAGTCTGGGTGACTGAGCGATCATGCCTCTTATCTTTCATCTGATTCCTTAATCGCACACTCGCTGACCTTTTAAACTGCACTTTTTGATATGAGCGGGTGAGCGATGATTCATTTCTTTACTGACTGCTATGTCTAGTCGCACACTTGCGAACTCAGAAATTTCACTTTATACCAGACTGCGAGTGCGCGACGAGCTTCATTTTTCCCTTAGTCACTCAGTCATGAGCTCTTTTCATGTCATTTCTATTGATCAGCGAATAAGCAATGCTTTTCTTTTCACCTCGTCGCACCCTCGCAAGCTATTTTTCTTTTACCTTCATTGATCAGCGAGTGCGCGACATCCTTCATTTTTCACTCATCGCACACCCGCGAGCTATCATCTCATTTCATCTGAATCTGGACGACTGAGAAAAAATGATTCCTTTACTACATACTCTAACTCATCGCACACTCCCTATCCTTTTACTCCTGCTTTCATCTAATGCGTGAGTGAGCGATGCACTTTGTTCTTTGATTAGTCGCAAACTCGTGAGCTTAGAAACTTTACTTCATACCTAACTGCGAGTGCGCGATGTATTTCTTCTTTTAGCTCATCGCACATTCGCGAGTTAAAATTTCACCACCTCAAAGCATCAATGAGTGAGTGATGCATTTGACTGATCTCCTTTGTCGCTCGGTCGTAGACTATTATGAATGTTGAAAATGACCTGTGCGACTGTGTAATGCATCTTCATATCGGTGCTTTCTACCTTCGTCGCGCACTCGCTCTTCAAAATACAAGCAAGTTAAAACATGAGTGAGTGAGCGACCTTCATGACATGGGCTCATCGCATACTCGCTGACCTTGGATACTGACATAAAATTTTGATGCGGGTATGCGACTACTTCAGTTTTAGACACGACTCACTCAGTCGCGGAGCATGAGATAGACAGAATGATTTAACAATGACTGCGTGATATATAACCTTTTTCAACTCATCGCTGACTTGCGAACTTGAAGCTTGACCTTAATAAGGCATCGCGACTGCGTGATTAACCCTTTTAAAACATAAGACCCGCTCACTTTAAGACAAATGATAACTAGACATAAATAGATCGCGATTGCGCGATTCTCCTTCTCGGACAACTCGTCTTGTAGTCGCATGACTTAAAGACTCTTTTAAAAGACCGACGCGACAGAGCGACTAAACATAAAACATGACTTAAAAAATGGTTTTTACTCCATTTGAGCGGTAAAGCATGGAATTTGAAATCAAATAAGCCCGGGAAAAACTAAAGACCAGGAAATTCAAATTTTTTACAGGGCAGTGCTAACAAGTCCTAGGTTTCTTTCCTACTAGTGGTGGTGGTGCATTAGACTCTGTGGATTTGGAGTCACTCAAATTTTCTTCTTCACTGACAGGTGACTATCCTTTGGTGTCATCCTTTTGTTCAGACTCCTCATCATTTACCAACAACTTTTTCTTTAGTGTCTTGACTATTTTATCCTTCTTCCTGTCAATATTTTTCACAACTAAGCTTGTCTTAATTCTTTCCTTGGCTTTTTCATAGGTTCCAAACCTAGGTTGTGATTTGTCCACTGGTTCATTAATCAATGCTTCAATGACATTGGTGGCTTGATCTATGTTGACCTCATAGTCAAGTGGTGCCAACCATGCTATCCTCAGTACAACTAGTTTGATATAGGTGTAATAAATGTCCACTATACAACATATATCAGTTTTATACTTTTCCACCAATTTTTATGGAATCCTCATTCTTGTTTGCATTCTTTCCTTAAATCTAGTGAAGTATTCATCCATAACTAATACAAAGTTGTCACCTAGTGACTTGTTGAATTCACTGATTTGTATGGTCACTAGTCGGGAAGTATCCCAGTTGAAATTTCCTATGGATGGAAAGAAGTTCTAAAAGTAGAAAAATGTACACATTAAAAGTGATCCAAACTTACATGAATTGGACTTTATGGACTTTATTGTCCCCATGATCTCATTTAACTACTTCAGTAGAAGCTCAGATAGATCCAGTTGCAGACCTTTCTTTACAATCTTATGGGCAGTGTCAACTACTCCACATGCTATGTTGTTTAACTTGCTAGATTGGTATATCTTATAGCCTATCACACATGCCCCAAACTTGAGTTCTAGATTGGTCATGGTATTAACCTTCAATCCTCTGTTATCCCATACTACTTTTGTCATCTTCTCAATTTCAGGTCGAGGATGATGTTTAAGTGCTTTTTCCTTGTCGGTTATAGGCTAAATGGTCACAGTGTGTATCACATCTCTGGTGATTGATTTTGGCTGATCTATCCACATCTTTTGGTCATGCACTCTGTTCAGTACTATCCAAATCCATTAGGTCTTAAACTCCCTCAGGAATATTAGGGCATAGGTTAGCCCTTTGACCTTGATATGTTTGTATTCCTCCTTAATGAATTCTCCTATGCAAAGCTTCTTGTAAGCTTGATCAAATTCAATATCTCCTATCTCGGAGATCTTGCAATGTATGTAGGAACAAACATCTTCAATCAATAAAACCCTAGGTGGAATTCCGAAGAACACACCGGCATCATCAGGTTGCGAAGCAACCTCTAGATAGATTTTATACTTTGGTTCTTCACAAGTGGAGTTATTTATTAGATTCACCTTCTTCTCCTTAGCATTCTTGATCTTGGTTGCATAGGAAGTGGTTTCCATTATTTATGTGAATTTAGGGCTTTTTCATAAATCAAATAGTGAGCTCGGTGATCTTTGCTACTTATTTTAAGATGCTATTTGTTTGGAATCTGTATGCCATGAATCTGCTTGGAGTGCTCTGCAATTTGGTCACTCTATTTTTGCTCTTCTCTCTGCTTCTTCACTCTAAATCTCTTTGTGAATAATAAGCTCATCCATCACCCCATTTATAGATGATGCCCTAAGTGGCATAATTAATGATCTACCCACTTGTCGGGTGTCGAAGATGGAGTTACTTGGGTTACACGCCAACTTTGTATTCGGTGAAAATGCAATGCTCGGGGCAAGTGTCAACTCATTTAAATTTTAACACTTTTACCGATGGATCTCAATATCTTGCAAAGACAATAATGCTTTTTACTTGATTACTGACGAGTTTTGGGTTACATTGATTAACTTGGTTTTCACATGTACACCGATGATTCTCGGTATGCTTTGGCAACTTAGCTTTTGTATGTTAACTAATGCTTTTTGGTGTGTATTAACCAACAAGATTGAATTCACATAATCATAATAAGTAATACCATAGTGCATCTTTAATCATGCTAGTTTGGAATTTTAACTATGTATAATGGAGCTGATACAAAGTATAACTTGGTATAGTGCAGTTCCATACTTACTTGTTCATCTTAGGTGGGGGTGGTGATGTCACTAGATCCATTGGATAAGGTGTCACCATTTGCATTTCTTGGTCCAGCATCATCAATTTTTGTAGCTTTCCTCCACATTTTGTTTCTCATCTTCTTGATGTCTTCAATGGTGTTTCCATTGGAAAAGGTGCTTGTCTCTATCACTTGGTCTTTGCAGTCCTTGCTTAGATGACCAAATTTATGACAATGTAAACAAGCCATTCCAGGGTTAGTCTAGCTCCTAGACTTTCTCATCCATCTTCTCATGTAGTTTTCATCTATGTGTCCAAATCTTCCACATGCTGTGCAGTTTTCCCATGTGTTGTAATCCCAAACATATGAGTTATTGAATCTTTTCGGTTGATAGGCAGTTTCATTTTCTTTAGGCTTCCATACTTTCTTTTTCTTCTTCTTGCATTCAAGAGATGTATGCCCATGTATTTTGCAAGTAGGAAAATATTTGTCCATGTAGGTTTCCTTCTTTGGTTGTTTCACCTTAGATTTACATTCATGTGCTTTATATCCTTTCTTGTTGCATTTATAACAAATTCCTATGAATGAAGGTGTGGATTTAGGAATACCTTTTATTTTTCTCCTGTAAACATTTGATGTGTGGCCTGGTTTTCCACAGTGATTGCATGACTGCTTTCTTGGACTTGGATTTGTGTAGACATTGTTTGGATTAGCTTGGTATGATGATTCTCCATTCTTGGTATACCCTAGTCCACTATTGTTGTTGACTCTTCTTTGTCCATCCAGAAAATCATCCATCCTTTTGGTACTTTCTTCAGCTCTCTTGATCATGTCATTCTTCTATTTCTAAATTCTCACTTCATGCTTCAGTGTTTCATTTTCTTCTCTTAGCTCACCAATAGCTTCTAGCTTTCCATTCATTTCTATGTTCATTCAGTTTTCCTCCTGACTCATAAGAATAATTTGATTGGTGATCTCATGATGATGTTATGTAAGTCTTTGTATTTCTGACTCTTTCTCTTGTAGCTTTTCAGTAATCTTCCTTCTATCATTAATTTATAGTGTTCTTTCTTTCTCAACTTTTCTAGCATTATTCATGACCTCAATCATTCTTACCATCTATATTTCTTGACCAATTTGTAGTGATTTCACTTGTCTAGCCAGATGTTGATTGATTTCATTTAAGCTTGTGATGCTTTCTTCAGATGTGTCTGATGCTTTTCTTGATGTAGATTCTGAAGAATCAAGTAAATCAGGTATCTCTTCCTCATGATAGTCTGTTTCATTACAATGAGATGCCATAATCTTTCTTTCATCCAAAAACTGTCTCATCTTGATTCTAGCTTCTTTATATTGTTCATAGAAGATCTGTATCTCTAACTTCCGATTCTCAATACTCTTGTCCATCTTGTACCTTTCCATTGTATGATATTTTCTCTTAAGTCTTTAAACTTTTCTAAATAAGAGATCTAGCTTTGATACCAATTTTTGGAAATAATGGAATGGTGTATTGAGAGGGGAGGGGTGAATTAGTAGCCTCAAAACTTTTATCAATTAACCTCTATCTTTTTAGTAATCAATTGTATTACCAACCATATATGCTATTCTATCTTTGTGTATGTTATATCACATCATAATTCAATAAGCATGTAAAATATTCATAGAAATATTCATGAAATGTATAGACACATGACACAAGATTTGGTAATGCAGAAAACCCCTGTTAGAAGGTAAAAATTGTGGTGGGGGTGAAACCCACAACGCTTCACTATCTATAGAATGGAAGGGGCTAGTTAAGGCTTACAATTTTGATCACTTCTGATGATCTACCCTATTAGGAGTATTATGTAGAGAGTGGTTAAGGTGTACTTTGTTAAGAGCTTTAGCAACACTGTTTAGTGCACACTCGATTAAGAGTTTTACAAAGTATTGTTAAATCCACCTTTCTCAAGGATTTCTTCTATTTACTACACTTGTTAGAATGTAGTCAAAAATATTGAGTGACCTGAGTATATGCAATCTACAATTTATGATTACAGATCCAATAAATATTACAAGTATATTCATCAACTATTGTGATTGATCAATACCTTTGTTCTGCTCGGTAGCCTTGGTTCTTGTTCTTGATAACTGATTTCATCCTTGGCTATTCTTCTACATAAAATTGTTAGTCAGATATTTAGATATACTTATCAGCTACAATCATCATCACACACATGTGTTCTGATAGATTACATATCTATTTATACAATAAATTTGACCTAAGTGAGTTTCACGTATTACAATGATAACTCTATGATCGAAGGTTTACAACTTGACCTTGATCTCCTAGTTTGCATGTTTCTAATCAGCTGGAATAATTAAAACAATTACAATTAAATTGCTTGTCACTGAAGAAATGGATTTAAAGCTAATAGAAAAGATAAATATAAAACACAAGTGTTTTATCTGATGTGGAAGTCAGATCCATATTTATTGGGATTCTAATTGTCTCTGGGTAGACTAGTGCTCAGGTTTCTCTTTGGTATGTCAGGTTCCTCTATAATCTATTCTGTCGGGTTGCACTGTACTCTACTTGTCAGGTTGTTATTTTGGGTTAATCTGTTAGGTTCCCTTGTAAAAATTTTGGGTTGCACTATGTCGTCGGGTTTGCTTGAACTTGTTTGTTGGGTTGCACTAAACCTGACTTTTGGTGTTGGTGTTACCGACGACTTCAAAACTATTTTCCTTTCATACTAATGGAAAAACATGTATTCACTAACCACATGAATTGATCATGAAATTAGATTAGTACAATCCTGATGCACTCAGTCTTGAAACTTCTTGGTAGATGTAGGGTATGAGTTAAACCCTTAGTTTCCAGATGGATTTGATCATCCTTAATTTTTCCATTCATGCATAAACTCTGGAATAATTTATCAATTTCTTCTTCACATATCTCTTTGATATTGTAGTGGATAAAAGTATGGATGTATTTGATTAATATAACCCTTGTAGGAATAGATGAGAGAGTTCCTATAATGTTCGGTTTGACTACCTTTTCAAGTGGAAGTTTATACTTAGGGTTGACAAGAACAACCATCTCAACAACAACTGGGTTCTAAACCCTAGGTGCCATAACAATCAGATTTATCACTGTTTGTATGAAATGGGGTTTTGTTCTCTATAACTCAGTTCACACTTCACATCTAGGTTAAAACCAGTAATCACTCAAATATTCTCAAATGACCTTAGATTAGTTTCAGAATCACCTTGACAATCCCTTGGATGCTCGTAGATGACTTGAGTCTACAACTCACTCAAATTCTCTTTGGAAATGGTAGGTTAAAATGATAGATGAAGTGGTCTATATATACCTTTTTCTTGATTAGTGTTTCCAATAGCTAGAATAATGGTAAAAAATGATGACACCGACTAATTTTTACCAATTGCCATACTTTACTTCCTTTTACTAAATGATGTAAAATATCATTTCCTTTTAGCGATTAAACATGGAACACATATTTCACAATATATATCCAAATGCATCTTAATATGCTTATATATATTTTTACACAAATTCTAGGAACCGATTTAAGATTTGAAATTTAGTTTTGCAGTTCCTACACATACCTTTCACCGATTAGGTGTAGTTAGATGAACTGACCCAGAGGATGAGGTGCCTTCAACTGTACCGAATGATGTTCCATCATCTAAAGTTTTCTTTTTCCATGTTTTGTTCATTTGGCTTCTCACATCGTCAACATTTACTTTCCCTTTGTCATTTGTCTCTTCCTGGGTTAGAATTTTACCTCAGTACTTGCAGTCTTTGGCTAGGTGACCTACCTGGTGATAGTGAAAGCATGCCATGCCATAATTTATCCATGCTCTCCTATTGTTTCTACCATGCATCAACATGCAATTTTCTACAATATGTCCATATCTCCCACATGTTGTACAGGAAATCCTTGTGTTGTAGTCCCATAGTGTAGATGTGCCTTGTTGGTTGCTTGGTGTATTCTATCGGTTAGGTACCCATCTATCATTCCTTCTTTGTGACCTGCAATCTTCAGATTTATGACCATACCTTTGCAAGTATTGTAGTAGCCATCAAATTTTGGCTTCCATGAGTTGTTAGTAATCTTAGATCTACATTCAAATGCTTGATGCCCATATTTATTGCAATGATAACATTAACCATCAAACTTTGGAATACTCAATGATTTACCTCTTTTTCTTCTGCACACATTGGCTATATGTCTAGGTTTCCCATAGTAGTAGAAAGTAGGATTATTTGACTTTAGTGGGGTAGAAATATCTTGGTTGTCAGGGTGGTTAGAGGACTCTCCTTTCTCGGTAGTGTTGTTTTTAGCGAGTCCAAGTCCAATCTTGTCTTTCGATTGTTTCTAACTTCTAATCTTCTTATCCAATGTCCTTAATGTTTCTTCACTTTTTTTTAGTACTTCATTGGCTTCCTTTTCTACTTTTAGTTCACTATTCAATCTTTCAATATCAAACTTCAGTGTTTGATTCTCAAATTCCTTTCTGGCTACATCTTGATTTGCATTCACTAACTGATCAGTCATAGCATAGTGAGTTTGTGTCATTAATTGATCTCATTGTATTTTCAGTTATTCTAATCTCAGCTTGTATTTTGCCTTCTTTTTCCATCCTTTGTGCATCTTCAAATTTTCCTTTTGATTCAAGTATCTCACCCATTGTAATGCCTTGTGATTCCCGATCTTTCTTTATCAGGTTCAACTACTCAGTAAGTGCATCATTCTTTTCCATTAGGTCTGCAATAGCTATATCGGATTCATTATTTAGACCATGTTTGGATGCAGTCTCAAGTACATCAACATGTTCTTGTGAGGAATTCATTTCATTACATAAGTGCTTTCTCACCCTTAGTAATTTTTCCCATTTTCTTCTTAGATCATTAATCACCTCTTGTGCAATTTCCAATTCAAACTCAAGGCTCTCAATATTCTTAGCTTATAAATTTCCATGGTTATGATATTTTACTCTCAAGTGGTTAAACCCTTATTTCAAGAGTCCAAGCTCTGATACCAATTGTTGGGTTAACTATGGAAAGATAAGTTACTAAGAGGGGAGGGGTGAATCAGTACTACAAAAACTAACGTCTACTCTGAACATTTACTGAATTGAATAAATTGTAGATAAACATTATAAAGAATATAAATCAAAACATAAAAACACATCTCATGACACCATGATTTTTGGTCATGCAAAAATCCTTGGTTAGAGGAAAAAATTGCGGTGGGGATGGCACCCACAATCCTTCACTACTGCAGCAAAAAGGTTGCTCAGTTAGAGGTACAATATTTAGCTACTTCTGATAGCTTACCCTATTAGGACTACAAAAAGACTTATTCAGTCAAACTTTCTAAAGGATTTTACAATATCTAATCTAAGAGATGTACCCTGTTAAAGTATTTACAAAATGAGACAGGTGTTAAGGTCTACCCAATAATTGTATTTACACTCCTGTCAATACAATAAAAATTAATACAAAATGTCTGTGAAAATGCATCAAACAAATGCTATTGATCTCTATGCTCAATGATTTCATTACCTCATACTACATTTGGTAACATCAAACTTACTCATTTTCATTGTTCTTCGATAACTTCATTTTCATTGGTTTTGCTCTTTCTCTGTCATTGTCTCATACTCTCTATCTCACTCTCTTACATTCTCGTACACACTAGCACACACACTAATTCTGTTCTTCACACACTAAACTTTTATATGATGTTTAGGCGGTGGAAAATTTCAAAGTCTTTCTCCTTCAATGGTGTAGGTTAAGTGGTGCAATGTTGGTTTCATTCCCAATGCATTATTCCTCTTATTTATGATTGGTTAATCTACCTCGTGATCATGTGCAATCAGGCATTTGCAATCTCAATTCTCTAACTAACACTGACCTTGGATTCTGTAAAACATTTTGTACTTGGTGTCTAGATTCAATGTATCTGCATTGAATAGTTATGTCAGCTCTATGATACTCGATAAAATTATTTCTTCTTTCTTGGTGACATAGTACTCTTAGATCAATAACTATCTCATCTCGGTGACTAACACTTCTCGGTAACTAAATTTCTTGGTAACAATCACTACTCGGTGCTTGTCTCTTCTCAGTGCTTAACTTTCTTTTCTTTACCAACTATCTCTTTTCTCTTTACTGACTAACTTTATCAACTCCTTTTCCTTTCAACGACTGAATCTTATGATGAATTTGACTTTGATAAAAATTAATGACAACAAAATAACTCTTAGGAGTATCAATCTCCCCCTTTAGCATTAGTTTGACATCTTTGACAAAAATTCAAAGTCATAAAAATGTTGTATAACTCCCCCTTTGATAATAATTCCTATATAATATATCTCTGCTTATACATATACATACATATCTCCCTTTTTACATATATATCCCCCTTTTTTGACCAATATGCCAAAAAACAAAATTACTTACTTTGCTCTGCTGGATATATCAGATCAAAAATATGTTTATACCGCTTCTGGGAATCTTCTAGGGATGTCTCCCATGCTGCCTTTAAATCCTGTAACACAATAATTTTTGCATCAGTATCGGCTACCAATCCAATCATGCTGTCTATCGAACTAACATCTAGAGTATTGACCAAAACTGTCACCTTTTTAAAGTGGTTTTGCATTGATTCAATTTGGGGAATCAAAATGGCTTGCAGCTCAAGGAGTTCTATCCTGATCTTGTTCTCTTCTCTTCTAAGTTCATGCTAAATTCCCATCAAATATTTTAGCCTTGCATAATGTATTTTCACTGATCTAGGCTATATTGTTACATTATTTAGCTTCTTGGTTAGCTCTTTTTCTACAGACTCATCTTTCTTTTTGACTTCCTCAGTAAATTTTGAAATTGAATAAAATCTTTTAAATAATAAAAGAATATCATTTAATCTTTTCTCTAGTTCTATGCATAGCTAATAAAATGATACCTTCATTGGAAATAATGGAATGGTGTGTACTAAGAGGGGAGGGGTGAATCAGTACCCTTAAAATTTATCTCAATTAACCTTTATCCTTTTAGTAATCAATTGCATTACCAACCATATATGCTATTATATCTTTGTGTATGTTATATCAAATCATAAACTCAATTAACATGTAAACATTCATAGAAACATTCATGAAATGTATAGACACATGACACAAGATTTGGTAATGCAAAAAACTTGTGTTAGAAGGTAAAAATTGCGGTGGGGATGAAACCCACAAAGCTTAACTATCTGTAGAATGGAAGGGGCTGATTAAGGCTTACAATTTTGATCACTTGTGATGATCTACCTTGTTAGGGGTATCATGTAGATACTGGTTAAGGTCTACTCTATTAAGAGCTTTAGCAACACTGTTTAGTGCGCACTCAGTTAAGAGATTTACAAAGGATTGTTAAATCCACCTTTCTCAAGGATTTCTTCTATTTTCTACACTTGCTATAATGTAGTCAAAAATATTCATTGACCTGAGTATATATGCAATCTAAAATTTATGATTACAGATCCAATAAATATTACATGTTTATTTATCACCTATTGTGATTGATCAATACTCTGTTCTGCTCGATAGCCTTGAATCTAGTTCTTGATAACCTGTTTCATCTTTTGCTATTCTTCTGCATAAAAATCTGAGTCTGATCGATAGATGTGCTCCTCAACTACAATCATCATCACACACATGTGTTCTGATAGATTACATATCTTTTTATACAATGAGTTTGACCTAAATGAGTTTCATGTATTACAATGATAACTCTATGATCGAAGGTTTACAACTTGACCTTGATCTTCTAGTTTGCATGTTTTTAATCAGTTAGACTGATTAAAACAATTACAATTACTTTGCTTGTCCCTCAAGAAATAGATTTAAAGCTAAATAAAAAACCAAATATAAAACACAAGTGTTTTATCTAACATGGAAGTCAGATCCACATTTCTCAGAATTCTAACTGTCTCTCAGTAGACTGGTGCTCGGGTTTCTCTGTAGTCTTTTAGGTTCTTCTAGTATCTGTTATGTCGGGTTGCACTGTACTCTATTTTTTAGGTTCCTCTATCGGGTTTTCTCTGTTGGTTTATTCTGTTGGGTTCCAGTTGTAACATTTTTGGGTTGCACTGTGTCGTCAGGTTTTCTTGAACTTATCTGTCGGGTTGCATTAAACCTGACTTTTGGCGTTGGTGTTACCGATGGTTTCAAAACTATTTTTCCTTTCATACTAATGGAAAAAATATGTCTTCAATCTCCTCCTTTGACATTAGTATCAAAAATGATATGTGCATACTAAAATGTTTAATAATGTACACCATGTGTTCACCTTGTCATTGTGAGGCCCCCTATGTATATGCCGGTATAGTATAAGTATATGTATGTACACTTAACTTTATACTATTCTCCCTTTTCACCTTACCATTATCATCTCATTTTCCCATCTTGTATCCCCTTTGTATCATATCATTTTCCCCCTTTTTGGATAGTAAGGGCAAAGGTGTAATTACTTACAACTTGTCAAAAATGTGGGAATGAGACTTGTTCATGTCCTCCATCATCTTCTCCCATTTTTGTTGGTGTTCTAGAGCCATGTGCTCCAATGTGATCCTTGTGTGCATATCATAGATGTTGTCAGTGATAGACATCTCCGAGGTGGAAATTAATTGTCATTCCATTGTCTTATGTTGCTGTAGTAGTGTAAGATTGGGTAGTAGTAGAGCCTGTAGCTCGGTTACCTCATCTCTAAACTTTGATTCTGCCTCTTGAATCTGAAGTTTGAACTTCTTTGCTTTCATTACCTTTTCATAATGCAATTGTATTGCATTGTCCGTTGTTGAGAGAATTTGAGCACTAGAATTTAGATCTGCATCTAGTTTTGCAATCTTTTAACTATTCTTCTTAGTGAATTTCTCTAATGTGCTTAACTTCTGAACTAAGGCTATTGCTTCTAAAATGATACGTTCTAACTCACTTACTTGTTTAGACAGCTTCACCTTTTTCTCTGCCACTTCTTGGCTGATTTTCTCTATTAATTTATACTGATACTTTTTCTCATCTCATTCTTCAATAGCCTTTTTTTCATCCACATTCTCTGATAAGAGTACGTCAGTAAGAATGGCTAGTTTGTCAATGATTGATGCATTTTGATCAATTTATGTATCAGGTACTATCTATTGAAGTATATCCCTTGTTGTCTCAAGTACTTGAGTGTCCTTTGTCTCCTTCTTAAGCTTATCATGGATAGCTTTTATTTAACAAAGTTCTACATAGTTTGTTAGTGCCTCTGGATCCAATGTCCTCGGATCACAGGCTAGTATCTCAATTATCTCTTTCAATGTAACTAGATTGTTGTTCTTGTTCTTGTTCTTCTTGGAGAGAGTTGTGGAGGGACCTGTATGCAGTACCATAGAAAGTTCCTTATCTTGGTCTGATGTTCTTGGTGCAGGCTTTGGTGTATGTGTACCTATATCCTGCTACTCGGTGTCTACCTGTCAGTTGGGAGTGTTCATCTCCACACCAACCTTAGTCTTTTTTGTAGCATCTCCTTCAGTATTTTTAGGAGTGGTATCACCTTGTTTCTATTCTTCACCTTTGTCTTTTTGTTCTCCTCCTATTTCCTTTTGTACTTCATTGGTTTCTTTTTGCCCCCATATTTATTCTGCTCATCAGATGTGTCTTTTGGTTCCTCTACACCCTTATCTTCAGGAATGCTTGCCTCCTTGTCGGGTGATTTCTCCTTTTCCAAGATAATATTTATAGATTGTATCAATAGTGGTATTTTTCCTGGTGTATCAACTTGAGCAGTATCTGTTGTTGTGTCCTTTTCCTCAATTTGGTCTGGGGAAACAATGACATCTTCATCTTTCTTTACTTCATCTACAGGATCTTCTCTGGTAATGTTAATGATAGTATTATCGGGGAATGTTTCATCTACAGTGTCCATATCCTTGTTAGCTACTATGTTAAATGCTTCTTCATTAATATACTCACCATCAGTTATAATAATGTGCTCTGGGCTCATTTTAGCCTGATCTTCTTCATTGTGTGGCTTATTGGTAAGAGATAATTGTGGGTCGAGGCTTGTGTCCTTTTTAGGTACCTCGAGTATTTTTCTCCATTCATCCTCACTTTTTTTTTCAAGCTCAATTAGATGTCCCTGTAGAAATTTGTAGGCTCTTAATTTTGGTTAGAACCTTTTGGAATGTAACTTCATCATTTCTTCAATCTTGTCAATCTTAGAAGTAGGTGGCATAATAGAAACTAGGGCTCTTTCCCTTATTTGTATCTCTTCCTTTAGTGCATATATCCACCTTACTGGAATTTTGTCTAGAAGTTCTTAAGGCATTTTACCTTCAAACTGTATTGGTACATATTTGAATACACACATTGTTGTAATGATTGCCTCTTCTAATTTATTCTGATCCTCAGGATCCAATGTTAGCCATTTCCTAATCTTAGGGTCTGTTATGGAACCTAAATTGATGGTAGCTGCACATACCTCATCAATTGTGGTAGGAAACTTATTCCTAACCAATTTTTCATCTATTTCAGTCTCCTCTATGTCTTCCTTAGTTTTGATGAAACTTTTTCTCCTCTTAGGTTATGATGTTTTCCCTGTTTGAGGCTTCCTTTTATAAGTTCTCACTTGTCCTTTCTTGATCGGTGAAGCACTTGTGTCTTTATTTGTGTGACTTCTAGTCCTTGATGCTATAGCGGTCCTTGGTTTCTTCGCTGGTGGTGGTGGTGCATCAGACTCTGTAGGTTTTAAGTCACTCAATTTTTCTTCTTCACCGACAGGTGACTATCCCTCGATGTCATCCTTTTGTTCTGACTCTTCATCATTTACTGATAACTTTTTCTTTAGTTTCTTTACCATTTTTTCTTTCTTTCTATCAATTTTCTTCACAAATAAGCTTGTTTTTATTCTTTCCTTGGCTTCCTCATAGGTTCCAAACCTAGGTTTTGACTTGTCCACTAGTTCATTTATCAATGCTTCAATAGCATTTCTGTTCTTGGTACAACTGGTTTGATAAATGTGTTATCGGTGTCCACCATAAAGAAAATGTCACTTTTATACTTTTCTACCAGTTTTTCTGGTATTCTCATTCTTTTATGCATTCTTTCAATAAATCTAGTGAAGTATTCACCCATAACTGATATAAAATTTTCACCTAGTGACTTTATGAATTCATTGATTTGTATGGTCACTAGTCGGGTGGTATCCCAGTTGACATTTCCTATGGATGGAAAGAAGTTCTGAAAGTAGAAGAATATACACATTAAAAGTGATTCAAACTTACATGAATTGGACTTTGTTGACCTAATTGTCCCCATGTTTTCATCTAACTGCTTCAGTAGAAGCTCAGATAGATCCAATTATAGACCTTTCTTTACAATCTTATAAGCAGTGTCAACTGCTCCACATGCTATGTTGTTTAACTTGTTGGATTGGTATATCTTGTAACCTAGTACACATGCACCAATCTTGAGTTCTAGATTGGTGATGATGTTAACCTTCAATCCTCTATTATCCCATACTGCACTTGTCATCTTCTCTATCTCAGGATGAGAAGGGTATTTGAGAGACTTGGCCTTTTCGGTTATAGGATAACTAGTAACAGTGTGTATCACATTTCTGGTGATTTGTTTTGGCTCATCTAGCCACATATTTTGGTCATTCACTCTACTCAGCACTACTTGAATCCATTCATTTTTAACCTCCCTTGGGAACATTAGGGCACATGTCATCCCTTTGACCTTAATGTGTTTGTGTTCCTCCTTGATGGTATCACATGTACAAAGCTTCTTATAAGATTGATCAATCTCAAGATCTCCTACCTCGATGATCTTGCAATGTATGTAGGCTCATACATCCTCAATCCATAAAAACCTAGGTGGAATGCTAGAGAATGCACCAACATTGGCAGGTTGCGAAGCAACCTCTAGACAGGTTTTATATTTAGGTTCTTCACAAGTGGTGTTCTTGATCAGATTAACCTTCTTCTCTTTAGCATTCTTGATCTTCATTGTATGGGAAGTGGTTTCCATGATTTCATGAATTTAGGGATTTTACCGTAAAATAAAATAGTGAGGTTGATGATTCTTGTTTCTTACTTTAACCTTCTATAGCTGTTGTTGTTCAGAATCTAAATCTGGTGAATCTGCTTGGAGTGCTCTGCAATCTGGTCGCTCTATTTTTTCTCTTCTCTACTCTGCTCCATTTCTTAATTTCTTTGTGAATAATGAGCTCATCCATTTCTCTATTTATGGATGATTCCCTAAGTGGAGAGATTAATTCTCTACCTACTTGTCGGGTGTTGAAGACAAAGTTTATCGGGTTACACATAAACTTTCAGCTCGGGGTAAGTTATAACTTATTTGACCTTTCATAGGTTTATCAATGGTGCTCGGGAAGTGGCAAAGTATTCAATGCATTTTACATGATTAACAATGAGTCTTGGGTTACATTAATTAACTTGGTTTTCATATGTACACCGACGATTCTCGGTATGCTTTGACAACTTAGATTTTGTATGTTAACCGATACTTTTCGGTATGCATTAACCAACAAGATTGAATTCACAGAATCATAACAAGTAATACCATAGTGTATCTTTAATCATGTTGATTTTGCATTTCAACTATGTATAATAGAACTGATGTAAATTATAACTTAGTATAGTGGATTTCCATACTTGTTAATCTTAGGTGGGGGTCGTGATGTCAACAGATCCATTAGACAAGGTGTCACCAATTGCATTGCTTGGTCCAACATCTTCAATATTTATAGCTTTCCTCCACATTTTGTTTCTCATCTTCCTGATGTCTTCAATGGTATTTCCATTGGTAAAGGTGCTTGTCTCTATCACTTGGTCTCTACAGTCCTTGCTTAGATGACCAACTTTATGACAGTGTAAACATGCCATTCCGGGGTTAGTCCAGCTCCTAGACTTTCTCATCCATTTTATCATGCATTTTGCAGCTATGTGTCCAAATCTTCCACATGCTATGCAATTTTCCCATGTATTGTAATCCCAAACATATGAGTTATCGACTCTTTTAGGTTGATAGGCAGTTTCATTTTCCTTAGGCTTCCATGCTTGCCTTTTCTTCTTCCTGCATTCAAGAGATGTGTGCCCATGCATTTTGAAGTAGGACATTATTTGTCAATGTAGGTTTCCTTCTTTGATTTTTTCACCTTAGATTTATATTCATATGCTTTATGTCCTTTCTTGTTACACTTATAACAATTTCCTATGAATGAAGATGTGGATTTAGGAATACCTTTTAATTTGCTCTTGCAAAAATTTGATGTGTGGCCTGGTTTTCCACAGTGATTGCATGACTACTTTCTTGGTCTTGGATTTATGTAGACATTCTTTGGATCATCTTGGTATGGTGATTCTCCATTCTTGGTAGACCCTAATCTAATATTATTGTTGACTCTTCTTTTTCCATCTAGAAAATCATCCATTCTTTTGGTGATTTCTTCAGCGCTCTTGATCATGTCATTGTGTTGTTGCTTAGTTCTCACTTCATGCTTCAATCTTTCATTTCCTTCTCTTAGCTAACCAATACCTTCCAAATTTCCATTTAGTTCTATGTTCATTCGGTTTTCCTCCTGACTCATAAGAATAATATGATTGCTGATCTCATGATGATGTTCAGTAAGTCTTTGTATTTCTCACTCTTTCTCTTGTAGCTTTTTAGTGATCTTCCTCATGTCATCAATAGCTAGTGTTCTTTCTTGCTCAGTGTGTCTAGCATTATTCATAACCTCAATCATTCTTACCATCTATGTCTCTTGACTGATTTTTAGTGCTTTTACTTGTCCAGTCAGATGTTGATTGATTTCATTTAGGCTTGTAATGCTTCCTTTAGATGTATCTGATGTGTTGCTTGATTTAGATCCTGAAGACTCAAATAAATTTAGTATCTCTTCTTCATGATAAATTGTTTCATTATAGTGAGATGCCATAATATTTCTTTCATCTAGCAATTGTCTCATCTTGAATCTAGCTTCTTTATATTGCTCATAGAAGATCTGTATCTCTAAATTCTAATTCTCAATACTCTTGTCCAACTTGTACCTTTCCATTTTATGATCTTTTCTCTTAAGTCTTTTAAACTTTTCCAAATAAGAGATCTAGCTCTGATACTAATTGTTGGAAATAATGGAATGGTGTGTACCGAGAGGGGAGGGGTGAATCAATACCCTTAAAATTTTTCTCAATTAACCTTTATCCTTTTAGTAATCAATTGCATTACCAACAATATATGCTATTCTATCTTTGTGTATGTTATATTAAACTATAACCTCAATTAACATGTAAACATTCAGGAAATGTATAGACACATGACACAAGATTTGGTAACATAAAAAACCCCTATTAAAAGGTAAAAACTGCGGTGGGGATGAAACCCACAAAGCTTCACTATTTATAGAATGGAAGGGGTCGGTTAAGGCTTACAATTTTGATCACTTCTGATGATCTACCCTATTAGGAGTATCATGTAGAGACTGGTTAAGGTCTACTATTTTAAGAGCTTTAGCAACACTATTTAGTGTGCACTCAGCTAAGAGATTTACAAAGGATTATTAAATCCACCTTTCTCAAGGATTTCTTCTATTTGCTACACTTGTTAGAATGCAGTCAAAAATATTCATTGACCTAAGTATATGCAATCTATAATTGCTGATTATAGATCCAATAAATATTACATGTATATTTATCACCTATTGTGATTGATCAATACCTCTGTTATGCTCGGTAGCCTTGAATCTGGTTCTTGATAGCCCATTTCATCTTTTGTTGTTCTTCTGCATAAAACTCTGAGTCTGATCCATAAATGTGCTCCTCGGCTACAATCATCATCACACACATATGTTCTGATAGATTACATATCTATTTATACAATGATTTTGACCTAAGTGAGTTTCAGGTATTACAATGATAACTCTATGATCAAAGGTTTACAACTTGACCTTGTTCTCCTACTTTGCATGTTTTCAATCAGTTAGACTGATTAAAACAATTACAATTACATTGCTTTTCCCTCAAGAAAAGGATTTGAAGCTAAATAAAAAACTAAATATAAAACACAAGTGTTTTATCTGACGTGGAAGTCAGATCCACATTTCTCAAAATTCTAACTATCTCTTGGTAGAATGGTGCTTGGGTTGCTCTGTAGTCTATCGGGTTCCTCTGGTATCTATTCTATTGGGTTGCACTGTACTCTATTTTTCAGGTTCCTCTGTCAGGTTTTCTTTGTTAGGTTATTCTGTTGGGTTCCACTTGTAACATTTTTGGGTTGCACTGTGTCATCAGGTTTGCTTGAACTTGTCTGTTAGGTTGCACTAAACCTAAATTTCAGTGTTGGTGTTATCAATGGTTTCAAAAGTATTTTTCCTTTCATACTAATGGAAAAAATATGTCTTCAACCTTATCCAATACAACATTTTTTAGAATATGTTCAATTATTTGGCGTTCTATTTTCTTCTCATGAATCTTCATCATATACTCGGTGGTGTCCTTTCCTGGGCATTTTATTTGTTGCACTAGCTCTTCTACTTGAATGAGTAGAATTCCATCTTCATTTATATTAGCTTTAGATACAGTCACTAATAATAAATCCTTAAAAATTTCTAGTATAGTGGTCTTTCTTTTCTTTTGCAATAATTTGTCTTATGTTAGTTTCTGTATCAGTAAATCTGCATATTCATATAATGCTTTTGGTTTAAGTACAATGACATCTAATTTAGGTACGATAATCAATTGACTCAGGTCAACTTGCTTTCTCTTAGTTGTTACATTGGACACGCACTAATACCTCAATTCAATTGACTTAGAGGACCTTCCATTCTTGGTAGTGCTATTTTAGGCGTTCTTAGCTTGACTACACTAAACCTACACCTGACAAAACCAAAGTAAAATAGCTTTGATTTCAATTTGATTATGAAATAATTCAATCTTTATGATAGACCAATGCCTAATATTCGGACAGAGAGTCAAACATGAAACCATAATAGAGATCCTACGAACAAATGAAATAATCAAATCTTTAAATGTCTGAATTTACACTATCTTGAATATTCCAAGGAAAAATGAGGAATAGAAATTTAATATAATACAAAGAAAATACACACATTCTGATGACATTAAGTTTTTCCATTAGAATACTTAAGTGAAAAACATGATAAAGGTCATCGGTATAGGCATACCCGGCAGAAAACACACTACATACCTGATGAGATGACAATGCTTGTCATGAAAATGCTAAGTATAGAATTGCCTGACGAACACTATCAAGTGTTGAACCGATGACAAAGCATGAAGGACATCACTGATGGTATAGTTTTATGAACATCACCGAAAGAATAGAAAAGGCATGGAACCTAAAAACAGTTCAATATAGGGACACCGAAAAAGCAGAAGCCTGGCAGAGCAAAGAATGAAAGAAACCTGATAGACTGACAAAGTAGCCCGACTATCAGAACTGACAGTCAGTTACAGAACCCGCAAATAGTGGATTTGACTTTCCACGTCAGATAAAATATTGTAATTATATTTATAGAGTTTTAATTTGTTTTAAATCATTGCTTGAGGGTCAAGAAAGTATATTGTAATTGTTTTAAAGCATCCTAACAGATCTAAAACATAACTAACTAAAGATCAAGGTCAAGTTATAAACCTTGGATCTAGAATTAAATTGAAAATCATGAATCAAGAATGAACCTAGAAACTAGTATATATAGATGTTCAATCATTGTAGTAAACAAGTTGAAAAATGATTGTAGCCATGAAGAGCATCTAAGTAGCAGAAGTGAATTCATGCAAAGTTCAGAAACAGATCATATCAGTTCTCAAGAACATAGACAAGGCTACCGACGAGCAGAGACAAGGTATAGGTCAATCACTCAAGGTGATTACATATACATTGTAAGCTTTATAGAATCTGTTATCAGGATTTAGAGATTGCGTATACTATCAGATCAAAATTTATAATGTAGTTTCATTCTAACAAATGCATCACACCAAAAATCCTTTAGTAGAAGGTGGACTTAACAGTTCTTGACAAATCTCTTAACAGAGTGTACACTTAATGGTGTTGCTAAAGCTTCAAACAAAGTAGATCCTAACAGGTCTCCACTCTAATACTCTTAATAGGGTAGATCATTAGAAGTGATCAAATTGTAAGCCTTAACTGACTCCCTTCTTATCTGCAGATAGTGAATTTTTGTGGGTGACATCCCCACCATAGTTTTTACTTCCTAACAGGAGTTTTCTGTGATATCATATCTTGTGTTATGTGTTATTTAATTTCATGTATGTTTCTTGAATGTTTACACATGTAAAGAACTTATGTTATGATTTCACATACCTAAAGAAAGATGAATAGATAGATAGGTGAATATACAAATCTGATGACACAAAGGTTAATGGGATAATCACATAAAAGTTTTAGAGGTACTGATTCACCCCTCCCCTCTTAGTACACCATTCCAATAATTCCAACAATTAGTATCAGAGCTAAGTCTCTTTCTTGAAAAGCTTAAATACTTAAGAGAAAAGATCAAGACAATGGAAAAGTACAGACTAGACAAGACTATTGAAAATGAGTAGTTACAAATTCAGATTTACTATGAGCAGTACAAAGAGGTGAGAGTGAGCATGATAAAGTTTCTTGATGAAAGAGAAATTATGGCATCTAGGCTTAATGAAAAAGATTATCAAGAAGAGGAGATCCCAGATTACTTCAACTCAGCTGAATCAACAACAAGCAAAGCATCAGACACATCAGTAGAAGAGATCACAAGTATACAAGAGGTCAATCTACATTTGACAGAGTAAATCAAGATGCTGCAAATCGGTCAAGAGACTTAGATGGTAAAAATGATTGATGTCATGAGTGATACAAGAAAAGCTGAATTAGAAAGAACATTGGCTATTGATTATAGGAGGAAAATCACAGAGAAGCTACAAGAAAAATAATCATAGATTCAAAGACTTACTGATCATCACATTGAGATTACCAATCAGATTATTCTTATGAGTCAAGAGGCAAATAGATTAAATAATGAACTCATTGAAAGAATAAAGATCATCGGTGAGCTAAGAGAAGAGAATGAAAAGCTAAAGGATGAAGTTAGAATTTAAAAGCAACAAAATGAATTAATCAAGAAAGCTGAATATAAAAATAAAAGAATGGATGATTTTCTTGATGGACAAAGAAGAGTCAACAACTACATAGGTCTAGGGTACACTGACAATGGAGAATCATCCAATCAATCAGATCAAAGGAATGCTTATACAAATCCAAGAACCAAGAAATTGTCATGCAATCACTGTGGAAAACCAGGACACACCTCAAAAATTTGCAAAACCAAAATGAAAGGTATTCGTCAATCAAAATCTACTTTCATTGGTAATTGTTAAAAATGTCACAAGAAAGGACACAAGGCACATGAATGTAGATCCAAGGTGACAAATCTAAAGAAGGAAACCTACATAGACAAGTAATTTCCTACCTGAAAAATGAATGGACATACACATCAGGAGTGCTGGAAAAAGAACAAGAAAGCATGGACACCAAAAGAACCCGATAATGGCTATAAACTGATAAGAATTGGTAACTCATATGTTTGGAACTATAACACATGGATAAACTGCACAACATGTGGAAGGTATGGTCATATTACTGCCAAATATATGAGAAAATGGACCAGAAGACCAAGAGGATGGACCAATCCAGGTATGGAATGTTTACATTGTCATAAGGTTGGATATGTGATAAAAGATTGCAAAGATTGATTGACATAAACAATCACTTATCCCAATGGAAACACCATTGATGACATAAAGAAGATGAGAAACAAGATGTGGAGAAAAGATACAAAGACTGAAGGTGCTGGAACAAGCAATGCAAATGATGACACCCCATCCAATGGATCTGGTGGCATCACTATTCCCAACTAAGTTGCACAAGTAAGTATGGAACTGCATTATGACAAGTTATATTATGCATCGGTTCCATTACACATTGATCATATTGAAAAAATTAGCATTATTGAAGATGCACTATATTATTAGTTGTAATATTATTGAAAAACAATTCCATCAGTAAATGGGTACCAATAAGCATCGGTGAACACACACAGTAAAGTTGACACTACTTACCAAAATGTATCGGGCATTACACAAAAGCCAAGTCGCTAAGTGTAACTGATAGACATCAGTGATCTTTGAGCTGACAGAGGTTGTCATCACCATCTTACCGACAATCATCAGTGAAATCACCAAAGCTTCTAGCTACCCCAAAACTTTGCGCCTACATCGATGATGTTATTTATGCCTCAACTGACGAACTCAGTCTTTGTACACGAATGAGTTGTTGGGAATTAATAACAAATTAGGGTACAAAAGGTTATAAAAGTGCGACAAAAGAACTCATTTCACACCCGCAATTTTTGACCAATGAAGTAGAGCAAAGCAGAGCCATTGAAAAAATAGATTGAAGTGTGACCTCAGCAAGATTCAAACATGACTCAATAGATTCATGAGTGATCCCAGAGATTCAGTAAGTACCTACAATCACTGACCGCACTCTATTTAAATTATGGAAAGCCCTAAATTTCAAAATACGATGTCATCTACTTCAAGAACAAAAAAATTGAAAGAGGATAAGAAGAAAATGATTAATCTTATTAGCAATAGTACTTGTGTTGAACCTAAATATAAGTTACACCCGAAAATTGCATTGCAACCCAATGATTCTAGAGCATTCTCCAGAATCCCACCTAGGGTTTTTCTGGTAGAGGACGTAAGGTCCTATATACATTGCAAGATCTCAGAAATAGGAGATCTAGACCTAGATAAGTCCTATAAGGCACTATGTGATGACACTGGAAACCTGAAAGAAGAGCACAAGCATGTGTATGTGAAAGGTCTGAAAAATGCATTACACTTTCCTAGGGTTTTTAATACCAAATGGATACAGATAGTTCTCAGCAGAATACATAACCATACATTGTGGCTTGATGAGCCTAAATGAATAACAAAAGATGTTATTCATGCGGTTACTAGATATCCCACAACTAACAAGCCAAAAGCTCACAAGTACCCATCCAGAAAGGAAGTAAAAGGCTTAATAGGTGCAAAATCAGATAACATAGGTCTCAAGGTTAACACCATCACTGACAAGGAACTCAAGTTTGGTGTATGTGTGGCAGGATATAAAATCTTTCAGGCTAGCATAATGAACAAAATATCAAGCACTGCTATGAGCATAGCCCACAAGATCATCAAACAAGGAAAGAAGATGGATCTTTCAAAAATATTGTTTAATCAACTTGAGGAGAACATGAACACTATAAGGTCATCAAGGACAAACACTTGTAAGTTTGGTTCTCTTATTAGGTTCATATTCTTTTACTTTCAAGAATACTTTCTTTCCATAGGAAAAGTAGTATGGGACATAAGCAAACTAGTCACCATACAAATATGTGAGCACATAGAATCATTAGGTATAGATTTTGATGACATAATGAATGAATATTTCAAAGGATTTAAGCAAAAGATGCAAGCAAGAACAAGGATACCAAAGAGTTTGATAGAAGAACACAAGGATGATATATGTTTTATGGTAGATACTAATTTTACTTATATCAAACCAGTAGTACCTAGAAAATCTTGGCTATCACCACTGGATTTTGAAATGCAAATAGGAAAAACTAAAAAATGCATCAAGGCACTATTGAATGAACCATTGGACAACAAGCAACCAAGATTTGGCACTTATGAAGAAGCCACACCAAAAATAAAGTTAGATCTTGTTGTCAAGAAAATTGTAAACAAGAAGAACAAAATGGTAAAGGATTTAATGAAGAAATTTGCAGTTACTGAAGAAGGTGAAGAGAAAATATAAGGAAAGAGGGAAGAAACCGAGGGCCAGTCACCCATCGGTGAAGATACATAAAAGATTTATTTAGAGGCTACACAGTCAGATTCACCACCTCCTCCTCCACCTAAGAAATCAAGGACAACAGCTGCTTCAAGAACAAGAAGCCAAACAGTAAAGGAAGCAACTTCTTCACCATTGAAGAAAGGGAGAGTGAGAACCTACAAGAGGAAAGTAGTCTCATCAAAAGGGAAACAAACCAAAAGGAGGAATTTGTTTAGAAAAAAAGAATATTTAGATGACTTAGCTATGGATGAAGCTGACCAAGAAGTAAAAAAAAGGAAAGAACCCTTGATCCCTAAAACCATTGATGAAATATGTAAAAACATTTCATAATCACAATCTATTTCAGATCCTAATATTAGGAAATGGTTGAAACTTGAACTAGAGGATCAAAATAAAATTGAAGAAGATATAATAGCTAAAATGTGCAAACATAATCATGTTCACTTCAATTCAAGGAATATGAAGTACCCAAGGAGCTAACAGAAAAATTGTCTACAAGATGGACGTTTGCACTTCATACAGAAAAGGAGATAAGTGAAAGAGTACTTATTACTCTTATGCCTTCTAATTAAAAGAAGGAAGAGATAGATAAAATGATGAAAAAATATGAAAAGGAGTTCTCACCCAAAATAAGAGCATACAAATTCCTTCAAGGGAAGCTAATTGAGCTAGATCAGGAAAACATTAAGAAGTGGTGTAAAGTACTCAAAAATCCCACTAAGGAAGCTACCCTAGAGAAAGAACACATCATCATTAAAGATACACAGAGTGATTCATCAATTGAATTGGACAGAGAAGAGAGTGATACAACAAGCAACAAGAATACTAAAGTTGCAGATGAAGTATGGCCCGACACTACTCTTGAAAAAACAGAGAGTGAAGAAAGCCAAATTCCACCAAGCCCAACTCATATTGACTTGGACGATAAACTAGAGGTTACCAAAGAAGAATTGACAATAAAAAGTAACATAAATGAGGATGTCAATGATGAAACATGGTTGGATAATATCATTAATGACATTACAGGAAAAGAGTACCCTACAGAAGAGGTGCAAAAAGATGATGATGTAACTATTGCACAAGGTGATACCGATGGATAGGACACACTTACTGACACTACAGAGGTAAATAATCTGACCAACATACAAATATTGATAGAAGCTATTGATATTAACTCTAGTAATAAGAAATAATCCAGGAAAGATGATAACATACCTGAAGAAGCAGGTAATGATGAAATTAAAGATGCATCAGACACACAAAAGGATATAAACACAGAGATGAAACATGCAACCAAAACTCAGCAAAAGTTGTCTATTGAAAAGGACAAAGGAGAAGATACTAACAAGGATGAAAAATTGAGAAAGGATGAAGAAAAATAAAAGAGTGAAGAAGTTAAGAAAGATGATAGCATGAAGGAAAAGGAAGAAAAATCTGTTGATACACCCAAGGCCACTGAAGAGACGTCTTCACACAACCAACAGGTGGATTCTGAATAGAAGTAACAAGAAGATTCATCTTCTCGACCTTCACCTACCAAATCAATCCAATCTCAAGATCTACAAATGGTAGTTCACTAGTCCGTCTCCCAACAAAAGAAGAAGAAGAAGAAAGTAATAAAGAAAGATATCTTGGTTGTAATAGTTGATGAGGTGATCAAAATACCCAAGTGGGATGTATCCACTTTAGATGTTGAATAAATTCAAAAGTTTGGAGTGATATGTCAAAGAAAATCCCTACATGAGAAAATGAGAAAAGCACATAGGGAAGCCAAAGCACTTGACAAAGCTAGGGATGAACTACATCAACTTGTTCCTAAGGTAAAAGTTGAAAATGACATTTTAGTCATGGAACAAATTGTAGTTCTTACCGACGCCATCACCACTCAAAGTGTAGATGTAGAGAATAAAATGGAAGAATGGGTAGAGCAGAAGTATCAACACAAACTAGTTGAGAAGATCAGCCAAGAAGTGGAAGAAAACAAGGTAAAGATCTCTGAATTAGCAAGTCAATTAGAATCAATGATTACAAAAGATATTACCTTAGTTCAACAAATGTGCACACTTGACAATTTCACAAAAGAGAATGGTGAAAAGATATCCCAATTAGATTTAGATTTGATAGTAAGTGCACAAAGTTTAACCTCTGATGCAAATGCAATAAAGTTGCATCATGAGAAGATCATAGAGGTAAACAAGTTAAGACAAGAAATATGGGATGTAGAGACACAATTTAGGAATGAGGTTACCAAGCTATAGGCTCACATATTTCCAAACCTCACTACTCTGCAACAACACATTACAGATGCAAGGAATATGATCTCGACCCTAGAGATGTCTATGGTAGAAAACATCTATGATATGCACGTGAGGATATCACTTGAGCACATGGGTCTAGAAAATTTAGAGGAGAAATGGGAGAAGATGATGGAGGAAATCAAAGCCTCACACTCCCACATTTTTGACAAGTTGTAAGTACCTTTGCCCTTATTATCAAAAAAGGAGGAAAAGGATATGTATGTTGTATGTACATCATGAATCGATATGTAAAGATAAATATGTACAATATATAAATATAAAAATAAAGAAACAAAAAAAGGGAAGGCAATTATATGTACATTAAATTATACTTACTGACATATGCATAGGGGGACTCATGAAATGACTAAGGATGAAGTATACATAGGTGTACATACTAATACATCAAGTATGTTGCACATATCAATTTTTGATACTAATGTCAAAGGGGGAGATTGATGACATTAAATTTTTCCATTAGTATACTCAAGTGAAAAACATGATAAAGGTCATTGGTATAGGCATACTCGAAAGACAACACACTACATACCCAATGAGATGACAATTCTTGTCATGAAAATTCTAAGTATAGAATTGCCCGACGAACACTGTCAAGTGTTGAACCGACGACAAAGCATGAAGGACATCACTGATGGTATAGTTTTATGAACATCATCGACAGAGCAAAAAAAGGCATGGAACTCGATGAACAGTTCAAGATAGGGACACCAACAGAGCAGAAGCCCAATAGAGAAAAGAATGAAAGAAACCTGACAGACTGACAGAGCAGCCCGACTATCATAATCGACAATCAGTTACAGAACCCACAAATAGTGGATCTGACTTTCCACATCAGATAAAAAATTGTAATTCCATTTATAGAGTTTTAATTTGTTTTAAATCATTACTTGAGGGTTAATCAAGTATATTGTAATTGTTTTGAAGCATCCTAACAGATCTAAAACATAACTAAATAAAGATCAAGGTCAAGTTGTAAACCTTGGATCTAGAGTTAACTTTAAAAGCATGAATCAAGAATGAACCTAGAAACTAGTATATATAGATGTTCAATCATTGTAGTAAACATAGTTGAATAATGATTATAGCCACGAAGAGCATCTAAGCAGTAGAAGTGAATTCATGAAAAGTTTAGAAATAGATCATATTAGTTCTCAAGAACATAGACAAGGCTACCGACGGGCAGAGACAAGGTATCATTCAATCACTCAAGGTGGTTACGTATACATTGTAAGCTTTATAGGATCTGTTATCAGCAATTAGAGATTTCATATACTATCAGACCAACATTTATAATGTAGTTGCATTCTAACAAATGCATCACATCAGAAATCCTTTAGTAGAAGGTGGACTTAACAGTTCTTGACAAATCTCTTAACATAGTGTACACTTAACAGTGTTGCTAAAGCTTCAAACAAAGTAGATCCTAAAAGGTCTCCACTCTAATACCCTTAATAGGGTAGATTATCAGAAGTGATCAAATTGTAATCCTTAACCGACTCCCTTCTTATCTGCAGATAGTGAAGTTTTGTGGGTGACATCCCCACCGCAGTTTTTACTTCCTAACAGGAGTTTTCTACGATATCATATCTTGTGTTATGTGTTATTTACTTTCATGTATCTTTCTTGAATGTTTACACATGTAAAGAACTTATGTTATGATTTCACATACCTAAAGAAAGATGAACAGATAGATAGGTGAACATACAAATCTGATGACACAAAGGTTAATGGGCTAATCACATAAAAGTTTTAGAGATACTGATTCACCCCTCCCCTCTTAGCACATCATTCCAATAATTCCAACACATTTTACATAAACACAACAAGATTCATAACACACACTACCATTGTTGGATTTTTTCAAACCCAAAATATTTATAACACTGTCTACATATTATATACTTAAACAATGTAACAAATATGGAAAAAAGTTATGAATTTTAAACTATCAAATTAGGAAGGGAAAAAAGTAACTAATCATTCCAAACATTGAATTGAAACTCAATTGAATACAAACATTCTATTTGAATACAACAAGATGCATAACATTCTAACTTTCGCTAAATATATATAACAATGTAACAAATATCAACCAAAGGTAATCAAAGTAGCACTACATTTCAAGGCAACAACATATACAATATTCAAAAAATAAAAATAGACATTGTACTTCATTAAAAAAGAGTTCACTACCATAAAATATATCACCATTCCATCACTTGAAACCTAAATTATTCACCATAATACATCCATTCATTGTTCTCCATCTACCATTTTAAAAGTCTAACAGGCACTTCAACACCACTATTCCCAAAATATCTTAAAATCCATTACTATAAAAATAATAAAGGAAACTCCTACACAACATGATTCTGAAGCCAATAAATGGCTCACCAAAGCCAATAGTTTGAAATTCCCAATGATGAAACAAAATATTTAAACAAAAAAATTAACAAGATCTAATTGATCACAACAACCCCTCCAGCTCTACCTTTGGTTGCTTCAACTAGTGCTTCGCCCACAACAACCTTCCCAACTCCTTCTCTTGCAAACATCCTTTCATTGTATTTCTTGTATCTTGACAGGATGGAAATTATTCCTTTCTCATTGGATATTGTTGTCATGTTAACCCCGACCTTGTGTTTCATCAACTCCCGATCACTTTCTATGATTCTGAATCACATGCCATTGATTTAATTTCTAATTGTTTTAAGGTTAGTTGTCAGGTTTTTCAAAGTATCCATTGTCTATTAATTCACTTTTTCAACAAATAATTTTTATTGTATTCTTATCTTGAAACTATGACCAAGATCACTACTCTTACGTGACATGAATCCATCTTCTTCTAAGAACTCTACCTATAAAGTAGACAAGTTATTCTTTAATTCTTCAATATATTGGCACCCTTTTTCCAAAGTGATTGTTATCTTATTTAGTAGTTCATCCATTACAGTGACCTTCCATTCCAACATATCCACCCACATTATAGATTCATTCTCATCCTTATTATTGATTATTCCCCCAGCAAGTAGAAGCCCCACATGTAAGTTTGAAACTTCTCATATTTCATGAAAAATATTTGAGAAATTATTTATCTCCTTTTCTATAGTCTCCTCATCCTGATGATATATTTTGATCCTCTCAAAAATTAGATTCTACTCTCTTAGAGACTCTTCAATATAGAGAATTCCATCAGTTATAAGTCCAGCGAACCACTTATCGACTGTAAGGGAAACAGATCAACACCTTTTCATTTTTTTTCAGTTTGTCAACATCGAATCCATTAATAGGGAAGGTGATGATTTCCTTTCTAGGTTGATCATTCATGTCCAAGATGGACTAAATAAATAAGGTCAAAGACCTTAACTACCTTTCAACTATTATTTTTTTCTACAACTTGAGTTTAAGGCCTTTTGCCAATGCATTCACACTAAATTTTGCATGGTGGATATTTCATTAAACAATGGACAGACCCATATCTACACTACTCAAGGTAAATTTAATTTCAATTACTTCACTTTCATCCTTGTCTCCAATAGGATCTATATTTTCTATGGATGTGTGGCCCAAGGTTGGATCATTGATCATTCTAGACATCCTTCTCACCTTATTGGGTTAAGGCATCTTGCAATAGCCTCATCACTGCATCCACCTCTAAAACTTACATTGATTTGTATATATTTTTCTTCTCTACAATTTTTTTTAGTGATGTAGGAGTACATGGTGCAAATGCCGAAGGAGTGGGAGAACAATCACCAAGAATGGATAAATTTGAACTATCAAAAGAGGTGTTGGATATATTACCTTCACCAATTTCTTGAAATATTGAATAATCATTTTCTTGAGAAGAACCCCCAACAATGGATAAATTATGAGGAGTAGAACAAATGGTAATGTATATCTCTATACAAATCACCCCACTTTTGTGTGTCAAAGTTCTCTATCATGGGCCAAAGCATTATTTTCCTTCACAGGCCTTATCATTTTTTGGTCATGAACTTTGATGATGCTAGACACGTGTCATGCCTGTAGAACTCTTAGGAGAGCGGGAGGGGTTTCTATAAATAGAAAATATGTCATGTTTCCATGTGTCCTGAGCCCTCTTAAGGAAAGGTTGTTTATACTTCAAAGAGTGGAGGATGATTGTGGTACTATTTTTTGATTCTCCTTGGAAAACATGTCAAGTGGATCGAGGCTTTCATGGGACAACATATTATGGAGGCTCCTCTAACAGTCTGAAGAAATAATTTTTTTAGGTGGTGGTTTGACCAGTGTGGGATTTTTGTTGAAAAAGAATCTTTCTGGTTTCAGTTTGTGCTTTAGGAGGGGATGTTTTTATCTTTCAAAGGGTAGGATTTTAGTTTATGCTAAGAATGATATTTGACCAGAGGATATTTTCCTTTGATATAATTATGGGATATCATATTTTCAGACTTTGCTTATGAATATTTTTATGTTAATTTGGATTTTACTGTGCTCGATTGAGCCTTTTGGTATGAGTTAATATTGAATGCACTAGAATCCTATGTCAATTTAAATATCGATTATCTTATAAGACTCTACTATTTCTATGTTTAGATTACTTTTAGTGATGGACCATGTTTGAAACTAACTCTTCCAGTTGAAAGTAATTGAAACATAGAGGTGCTTCATGTCTATGATGTTATCAGAAGTGAATAGATGATGTTGGTATAACTAATGTAGAGATAAGTTGAGTATGTTATGGTATAGATATGATAATAGGTTGATCAATTTTGATGTTGTCATTGATGTCAACTTAGTGTTTGTTGGTTGACCCTGTGTTTGTTATGTTGATGAATGTTAAAGAGGTTGAATCTAGAGCCGTGGTAAGAGTTTGCATGTGCGATCGTAAATGAAGACTAAGTGTTGTCTCTAGATGTTGTATCTATGACCACACAGGTTTATCATATGTATGGTGTGACTCATGATTGATTGAAGGTTGACAGGTCAATAGGAAGAACATGATGAAGCCAAGGAGGAATAATTTGATGATTGCATCAAATAGGATTTGATTCAGGTGTTGTAGTTCAGGATATGTTATCTTGACTATATTATGGGGTTGCTGTTGTGACTGTATCATGTTTAGGTGACTAAAAGACCAAGTTTCAATGGATAGAAGATCATTTAGTGAAAATTTAAAGAAGTTCTTAGAATAGTTAGTTAGATCCTTGACTGGCTATGATGTATCATGTTGTGGTAAGAGATTATGTGTTTCAGGGATCGTGATGATGTTGTAGATCGATGAGGATTGATGAGTTGACATTTTTATGATCATTATGATCAAATTTATTGAAGTTGTGCAAGAACATTGGATAGTATCTTGTGGTATGAATTTTTTTTGTCAAATCAATGTGTGATTGGAGGATGATCTTAATTTTTTAGAGAAAGTTCTAGATTGTTATTACATTTTAGGGCTTGAGAATTGAGCGAGGAGATTGTAAAATGTTTTTGTAAGGAAATTAATTGCCCTAATAAATTTGTAATATATAAATTTGTAAAATGATGAAATGTACAAGCTTAGATCATGGATGTAGAGGTGCGATCGAGAGAAGAGAGAAGAGAGAGGATTTTCTGCATGTGAAGTAGAGATTGAGCTTGAACTAGATCTGTACTAGCTGAGGAGAAGTGATATTATTTTTAGATCACTTTCTCTTATTGATTCCTAAAAGTTTCATCAAGATAAATACCTTAACTGGGTAGATCCTAATAGGTCTAATTTGTAAATCCTTTAACCAAGTGACTCTTTAATTAGGGTTTGAAATCCCTTAACAAGATTATTCCTAATAGGGTAAAGCTCCTGACAGGGCTAGAGGTAAATCTATTAACCGAGTGGCTCCTAAAATGGTCTTTCTCTTAACCGAGCATTTTTAAGATCCTAATAGGGCTAAGATCTTAACCGGGCATACTTTAGAAGAGTGAAGAATTATTTGTGGGTGCCATCTCCACACGTGGTTTTTCCCAGTTGGTTTTCCACAAGAAAAACTTTAGTGTTATTGTGTTGCATGGTTGTGGATGTTTATCTTCATTAGTTTGTTTATTCATGCAATGGATGTTAATTTATGTGAGTTGGTTGTATGGTTTATGATAAAATTTGAATTGTTAGATTACTGATTCAACCCCCTCTCTTTAATATTGGACCTAATAATACTAAAAATTGGTATTAGATCCTTGGTCCTCTTTTTGGTAATCTTAACAACTTAAGGAAAAGATCTAATAATGAGGAAGGAACCTCCCAAGTTCTCTAAAGACAATTACCTGGTATGGAGTGACAAAATGAATTTATATTTAAAAGGTATGGGATCACAATACTAGATGCATATTACAAGCATATATATCAATCCTAGTGGAACTCTCACTGCAGATGAACTAAAGAAACAATAGGAGAATTTACTCAAGCACAAGAAGCTATTGTAAGTACCTTATCTGATATTGAATATGTTGATGTTCATGGACTTGATACTGATTATGATGTTTGGGAAAAGTTTAAACTAATCTATGGAGGAGATAGTGATGTGCTAAAAGATAAGGAGGACAGTCTTAGAGGAAAGTATGAGGACATGAAGATGGTAGAAGGAGAGAACATTGCACAATGTGGCCTAAGAATAAAACAAGTTGTTGGTGCTATGACAGGTGCTGGTGGAACTATTGTGGAAGATATTGTGGTAAGTAAAATGTTAATAACTTTACTACCTACTTATGCCATTAGACCGTCTACTATAAATGAGATAAGAAATTTTGATAATGTTACTATAGATGGAATGGTTGGTAAGCTAATTGCATTTGAGTTAAATAACTTTGAAAAAAGTATTCCAAGAGTTGAGGTAGTTTTCAAGACATCAGTGACTAATGTACTTGTAAGGAAAGGTAAAGAAACAAGTCATGATTATGATTGTATGCCAAGTTACACTAGGGAACTTGAAGCTATCTTGGAAGATGAAAGGAAACAAGGAGAGCATGAAGCACTACTAGAAAAGAGATTTCCTAGAGGGATTGGTAAGTACAAAGGAAAGCTACCACTGAAATTTTTTTCATGCAGTAAGATTGGACACATTTCTGCTAGATGTCTTAATGGTGAACAAAAAAAATAAGTTTAGAAAGTTTAAGGAAAAAGGGAAGAAACAATTCTTTGTTGCAGTTGATGAAGGAGTTATCGATGAAGAATTAGAAGATAATCAAGAAGATGAGTTTGTATTTGTTGCAGTCAAAGAAGCTCCATTAGAAGGAGAGAAATCACTGGTTTCTCACATGAGACACAACGATGAATGTATTATAGACAATGGGTGCTCACATTACATGACCATTGACAAGAGTAAGTTCATTAAGCTTGATGGGATCAATGGTGGTGAGGTAAGGTTTGGTAACAATACACCTTATTTAGTCAAAGGAAAAGACACTATTTCTTTGAATGGTAAGAATAATAAGTATGATGTTTATTTTTTGGATGGTCTAACACATAATCTATTGAGTGTAGGTCAGATAAATGATAAAGGTTATGGATTGGAATTCAAAGGAGGCATATGTAAAATAATTGGTAGCCTGGGTGATGAAATTTGTACTAGTAGGAAGACTAGAGGTAATTCATTCCATCTAAATGATACCGTGAAGAATTGTTTGGTTGCAAAGGTTGAAGATTGTTGGCTATGGCATAGAATGTTTTTTCATGTAAATTTTGATAGTTTGATCAAATTGAGTAAGACAAATGTAGTTAGGGGATTTCCACAATTAGTTAATCTAGACAACATAATGTGTAAAGAATGTTAGCTAGGTGAGTTAACTAGTTCTACTTTCAAAAGCAAGTATTTTTTGTATGAGAGCATACTTGATTTGGTGCATATTGATCTTTTTGGGCATATGAGAGAGAGAAGTTATCTAGGTGATAGATATTTCATATTGTTTATCGATGAAAATTCTAGAATGATGTGGGTAACTTTATTAAAGGAGAAGTATGATGCATTCCATAAATTCAAAATATTCATGGCACCGGTTGAGAATGAATTAGGTAAGAATTTAAAGTGTTTAAGGTTTGATAGAGGAGGTGAGTTTACTTTTGCAGAATTTGGAAGTAATGTGAAGATAATGGAATCAAGAGACAAATATCTACACCGAGGAATCTACAAAAAAATGATGTTGTAAAGAGGAAGAAAAAACTATAATGGATTCTACAAGGACAATGTTGATTCAAGGTGATGTACCAAAAATGTATTGGAAAGTATCAATTAGTACTATTGTTTACACACTAAACCGGGTGCAAGTAAAGAAAGGAACCAATAAGACACCTTATGAGCTATGTTATGGTCAGTCACCTAATTTTAAATATTTCAAAATTTTTGGCAGTAGGTTTTACATTAAGATGGATGATTTCACAGGCAAATTTGATCCAAAAAATGATGAAGGTATTTTATTGGGTTATTCTACTAAAAGTAAGGCATATAAGTGACTCAAGAAGAGAACTAACAAAATGATTGAGAGTGAAAATGTAAAGGTGGATGAATACACCGAGAAATCTGGTGATTCAAGTGTAAAGGTGAATGAATACCTTGAGAAATTTGGTGGTTCAAGAAAGAAAGTGATAGAAGATGATCAAAAGATTATGTATATTGAAGCGAAAGTGCATGGAGAGTAGGACAAAACAATGTGGAAGAAGCGATTCAACCGGGAGAAGAAGAAGCTCCTATACTTGAAATGGTGATGCCTAGGTATGTGAAGATGAATCGCTTTTCTGATCAGATTATAGGTGATAAGAATGTAGGTGTTCTAACCAGAAGAAAGTTTCGAAAAATTTCTTGTTTGATTTCCAAGTATGAGCCTAAGACAATGAAGCAAGCAATTAATGATGAAGATTGGGTAAAAGCTATGGAGGAAGATCTTAATCAAATTAAGAATAATGATACATGGACACATGTTCCAAGACCTACAAATAAAAATATAATTAGTACCAAATGGGTTTTTAGGAACAAATTGAATGAAGATGGAGATGTGATCATAAATAAGGCAAATCTTGTATGTAAGGGCTATGCGCAAGAAGAAGGACTAGAGTATGAAGATATTTTTGCAATAGTAGCAAGAATAGTGTTGGGATAATGGAGAGGTGTGAGTATTGAGAGGGGAGGGGTGAATCAATACCCTTTCAAAATTTTAAACAATTCTTTATAACCACTGTTCTGTATTAACCGATTGAGTAGATTGCATATACCAAACATATAGTATCACTGATAAAATGTAAATGCATGTAAAGTAAACAATATACATACATAAAATTAAGTACACATGACACTAGAATTTTGGTATCACAGAAAACCCCTATTAGAAGGTAAAAATTGTGGTGGGTATGAGACCCACAAAACTTCACTACTACAGAAATAAAGTTAGCCTGTTAAAGCTTACAAGAATGGTCACTTCTGATGATCTTAGTAACAATGAGGTTGATTAGATCTACCTCGTGTGAGAATTTATCAACACAAAGTATGTGTGCACTCAGTTAAGAGATTTACAATAATATGGTTAAGTCTACTCTATTAAGAGATTTTGGGGTCTATTACAATTGTTAGAGAGTAAAATTTTTTTTATCTGAAAGATATACAATCTCAATATTGCTGATATAGACCCATTAAGTAAATACAAAGCATATTACCTTAATGTGAATGATAATACCTTCTTCTCTATTCTACTTGGTAGCCCTGCCTTAGTTCTGTAAATTGATTTCTGCAATGTAGTCTCTGTCCTTAATATACTTGTCTAATCTATGATGTCTGCAGTATGGCGGCTACTTGATCATTGCTTGATCAACATACATTAAAAAATGACATCTATACATTTATATATCAAATTATATAACCTAATTAGGGATTAACAATTACATCCCTACCCTAAGATCAATGGTGTACAAAATTTACCTTGATCATCTACACATAGGAGATAAACAATTAATGTTGTAAATCTGTAATTAATGTCCTCCTCAATCATGTAAACTATTATCTAGGTCGGCTAAAAAGTTGTTACATAGAATGATGTGCCATAACAAAATTTTAGGTGGCCTCTATTCCACTCGATTAATGCTATCTCTCGGTGATCGGTCTAGTCTATGTATCTTGGTTATAATGGTGCTCAATTATACTGAGAAGCTCGATGTTGTTTACTGCTTAGTATAGTCTGTCAGCTCGGGTATCACTATACTTAGTTAACTCTGGGCATGATCAGTGCTCTCAGTTAACTCTCTACTTTGGTGATTATATCGATTGTCTTGTTGTGACTCTATTACTAACTGTCCATTATGTCTTCTTGATAACTAATGACAAATTCAATGCATAATTGGAGTAACATTCTCCTCCTTTGGCTTTAGTATCAGAAACTTATTATTGTACAAATACTATACATAGTGACTCCCCCTTTGTACATGCTCTCCCCCTTTGCATATACTCAGTATATGCATATGAAATCATCCTGATTATAGCATCCCCCTTTACTATACATATATACATATATTTCCCCCCTTTTTGAAAATAATGACAAAAGGAGTATAACTTATAGTTTGTCAAAAATATTAGGATGGGAATTCTTGAGAGTTTCAAGTAGCTTCTCCCATAAATATTTTAAATACTCGAGGGTTAACTATTCTAAATTGATCTGAGCATGCATATCATATATGTTGTCTATCACGGACAATTCTAGGTGGCAATTAGATTCTTTGCCAATGTCACATGTTTCTGCATCATGACCAAATGTGGTAGTAATGTTACCTGAAGCTTGGTTACATGTTATCTGACTGTCTCTTCTTCTTCTTTCTTCAAGTCTTGTCTCAACCTCTGGTTTTGAAGTACCTTGTTGTAATGCATCTCTAATGCATGTTTCTCGGTTGATAGACTATTTGCACTATCCTTTAGATCTTGATCTATTTGCTTTAGCTGTTCACTAATCTCGGTAGTCAAGTGAGCTAGAGTGCATAACTATTGTAGAATTATAATGGCTTTAGATATAACATTTTCTAAACCAATTACAAATTCAGATAGAGTTACTTTATGTACTACCACTGCCTGGATGATATTCTCAGTAACTTTATATTGGATCTTCTTCTCAGCTCTTTCTGCCAAGTTCTTCTTGGCATCAATGCCAAGTTTATCAATTATCTCGGGGAGAAGTTCAAGTTGTTTTATTATTGGGGCTCATTCATCAATGTTGGTATCTGGTAATACTTGCATCAGAATCTCCTTTTCTTTTTCTAGCACTTGTACACTCTTTTCTTCTCGTCTGAGCTTGTCCTGTGCTTCTTTGCGGGTGAAAAGTTCACCATATTTCTTCAATGTTTTTAGATCAAGTGTCCTTGGATTCCATTCAAGAATTTCTATTATTTTATCTAGTTTAATTGCATCCTTGGTTCTTTTCTTCTTCTTCTTTTTCTTTTCGTGAATACTCGATGAAGGAGATAGAGCTAATGTGAACTGAGCCTTCTGCTCAATTTTTGGTTTGTTATTCCTGATTCAATTATATATAATTATAGATTAGCATTTGTAGGATTAAAGATAAATAGTTGGTCTATTTAAAATTGTATTTATTTGAGCACTTCATCTAATTATTACCCATAGGGTAATGGACAAGCTGAGTCTACCAACAAAAATTTGATCAAGATCATTAAAAGGACCATAGAGGACAATCAGAGAAGTTGGCACAAAATAATGAAGTTGGCCTTATGGGTAGACATAATCTCCCCTAAACGGTCTACACATAACACTCCTTATGTTCTTATTTATGGTAAAGAAGCAAAGTTACCTATTTCAGTTGAGTTTCCTACTTTGATTTTGATTAAAGATCTAGAAATGATAGAAGAGGAGCCAATAATAGTCAGACTGCCCAACTGGTGGAATTAGAAGAAACAAGGAGGGAGACTCTTAGAAATCTGGAAGTTCATCATGCTAAAATGAGAAGAGAATTTCATAAGAAGGAAGACCCAGTGTTTTTTAGGAAGGTGACTTGGTATTCAAGTGGGATAAGATAAAAAGTAAACCTGGGAGACATAGATTTATTTATGTGATATGGGATGACCCATATGTGATCATAGGTTGTAAAAAACATAACACCTTTCAGTTGTCCAAATTTAATGGAGAGGAGCTACCTATACTAGTCAATGGGATTTGCCTCAAACTATGTTATTGAGGTGATGATTCACCCTTGTAAATAGTAGGGTAGCTTCAACTTCCAATAAGTGTTTCTTCACATTCTTTCAGTTTAGTTTTTTTGCTTTGCTTAAGAGGTTGTGCACAATTAGTGAGTTAGTTTCTTTCAGTTCAGTAAGTGAAAAGGAAAACCCCCTGCTGTCACACATTTTATCTCAGTTAAGGAAATATTCATCATTCATAATAATAAAGCATTAGCTCAGTATTAAAGATAATCAATACCTTCTCAATGGAGCTAAACTGGGTCACAACAATGAGTTTCAGTTGGGTGGTTAGTGGTTAGCAACTTGTTTTTTTTTTAGTTCCATTTTGTTTCGGTAGTAGTTTAGCTTCAGTTTTGGTTTGAAGAAGGAGTTTTTCTACCTCTAATCATATGTCAGTCAAGGAGATACATGCATAATTAATGACAGTGAAATTTTTGGTTCACTATAACTATCAAGGTATATCCACTCCACTAGAATATGATGAACGCATTGCTACTATTATAGTTTCAACAAGGGTGGGATTTCTATGAAGTGCTTTAATGATTTTATGAATCTATTCCCAATGGATTTATAAAAGGAAATTGGTCATGTGCTTAGCAAGAAAGAAAGCAACACAATTTTCTATAAATGTTCCCAATTTCCACCCATGGTTCAAATTGGTTGAGCCAAATCAATTATGTTCATTTTGAGGTGAAATGTTTGATTCATTTCTATCCTGCTTAGGCATTACACGTCTTGAAGTTTAGGAAAAGAGTTTATAGTTTCATTATGCAGTGTGCTTTCAATAAAAAACATCCACTTTCCATCCACACATTTTACAAAAAATAGGAGACATAAGGTAAAAGTGTTATTCATATATCTCAAAATGTTTCATAAATTATGTCATTACTTTGCTAAAGAGATATACATGAATGTACAAGTTTACAAGTATTGTTTCATTCATAAGAAAGAAAATTGAAATACCCACACAAGCTTTGGGCAAATCCAACTTAGTAAAACATAACAAATATATTACATTTCTGATGATAAAAAAATAAAAGAGCATATGGAAGAAGGCATAGCCATCATTGCTTAAAATTCTTCAAGTTACTCTTCTTTCCAGCCAACTCCATCTTACTCGTGGCTTCCGAGTGTACCTGCAGGTGTTTGGTCAAAACATTGTTATAGATTTGGTTATGAATATTTCATAAGCCCCACCAGTAGAAACATAACGTATTCCTTATGTTGCATTGAAATAACTAAATATCAGACATATGCAAAGGAGCCTGAAGAATAAAGTATCACAAAAAGTATCAAGAGATCCATTGTTTTAACTAACTAGTTTGTTTCATGTGTAGGGATAGGTAGACACTTGTTATTTTTTTAGCATCTGGGATCAAGTGGGCTCCCACAAGGGTTGAGCCCAAAATGCCGACAAATAACATATATGCAATAACATAGAAATGAAAAATAAAGTGAAAATTAATAAGGAGTAATAACTCATATTCAGCTACAGTGAGCTACAAGAACAATATTACATCTATAAGACAGTAATGTGATACTATCCAAAGATGAAAATTAATCAATTTCTACTCAGAAGACATGATCAAAGCATAAAGATATCAGAGCATAAAGATATCAGAGCATTGGGTAGAAGACAGAGAGGACCTAGAGCATTCATTCCACTCAATATGGGGCATTGAACAAGAAATAGTAATTATGAAGTACTTGCAATGAAAGTTGGTATTGTTATTGTAGCCAAGGGGCTTTGATATGAAAATGATATCAACAATGGGAAAACATGAATATTTATAAAATTGCATAGAAGGATACATAATGTGTTCACAAAATTTAAGTTTTTAAAGTGTTCTTACTAGTAAAGTTGTCCTATAGTGCTGCTATAAAAATATGAATAAAGTCACAATGAAGAGAATACCTAAAAGAGAAAGTATCAGTTGATACACTTATCATTATCAACATGATGTCTTCCCTTAGTCAACTTGAATCATAGCACGTGCGTTTGTAGAATACTAAAGAATCCCCCTATTTTCAAAATTTTTTTCCCCAAAATCCCCTTTTGTCACCCCCTCCAATATCGCCCTGACACAAGGAGGGTAGGTAGGAGGGGCCAAAGGCTCTCCCAACTACCAAACTAGCTTGTAGATACAACAATACATAAGAAAAACCACATAGAGTGAGAGAGGGAACAACATATATCTTATATTTAATTTTTTTTATCAAACTCATTACATGTCGGGCTGTAAGGCCTTCCCAGTTTTAGACATATACATTTAATGAATTATAGATTGATCTTCATACATGTGAGGTCATAGATATGCCTTTCAATTGTCTCAAGAGATAATCTTATATCCCATCTCTAGTATCTTCCAGAACTGCCCCTAAACTAAAATATAGAAACAAATATATACAAGAGACCACCAAAGAGGTCGATGCTCAAATCCATAAGAGAGAACTAGATTTAGGTCCACACATATCCCAATAAGAGACCCAACATTAATTATTCCATAGAAATTAAATGTAGAATTCGGCCAGATCAGGATAAACAAATTAGGAAGAGCAACACCAAGAAACAACAACCACTCGGTAAAAACATACCCAAGCAACAGGGATGAATTTGTAAGAACATGCCCGAGTCACAGAAAATGAACTCGGTAAAAGCATAACCGAGCAATAGAAACTAACACACCCCAAGACCCATTGGTAAAGCAAGACAAAAAGGATACTCGAGCAACAGGGTAACTGAGTACTTCACCGAGCAGTCTCCAAACAAGCTAAAGATTAAAAGAAAATGTATTTTTGATTGAAGAAGATTGCCAAGGACCTGAGATGCTCCTAAATCAGACAACTAGGGTTACAAGAAATGATTCCCTGAGTCATGTATCAGGTCCAACCTAAAATGAATCCAACTTAGGTTGAGAAATCCAAGATGAGTCCTCAACTAGTTTGTTCTTCCATTTTACCAGATACTCCATGTATTCCCTTCCTCTTGTACTTCTACTAACTCTCTGTTTCAAGATCTATTCAACTGCCTCTATCTATTTCTTAGGTTAATCACTCTGTACTATTACTTCTTCATCAAGTTCATGATATTCATACAAGTCTGAAATATTGAAAGTTAGGTGATATATCCATGTCATCAGGTAACTCAAATTCATAAGCATTCCTTGTTAGAATAGTCCCAAAGGATAACTAAGAGAGGGGGGGTGAATCAGTTATCAGCTACTTTAATTATTTTCTTTGCTTAGATAAAATTAACATAAAGTAAATACACATTCAGATAACACAATAGAGAACACAACAGTTTTGGTTACGGGGAAACCAAATAGGTAAAAACCCCAGTGGGAATTAGCACCCACAAAGAATTGTACTTGAGTATAATTATCAGTGTTAAGAGATCTTGCAGCCCTATTAGGATTTTTTCTTTACAAAGAAATAAGTACAGAGAACTGGTTAAGGGTTAGATCCTATTAGGAGTCTTTTACAAGTAACCCTGTTAGGGTTGCAGACTCACTATCCAAAAGCTCACTGCTAAAATGATGAAGGCTACAACCTTCAGTAGAACATATATAAACTATATCTGATAGTTGAACTGTTTGAGTAGAGCTGCTATCTTGATCAGTTCTAGTGTGTTGTATACTTCCACTTCTTCTTCACATAGATCTTTTCTTGATGAATGAAATGTCTCTACTATCCCAAAACAATATACATTCTGTCCTATACTTTTTCTATCTTTATTCTTCTCATTCATACTTGGAATTCATCAAATGAACTACTATAAGTATCTTCTCCAAAGGATGTGATCTTTTTTAGCTCTAGGATTCCCTTGAATACTTCTTTAGTTGGCCACATCATCTACGCAACCTGATTAGAAACATACAACTCATACTGAATAGATGTGACACTTTACAAAGTTGGCTCCACCAAATTAACTCCAACTTCGTGATTCTAATAGAAAATGTTTGGCACCTTTAGATAATTATCTTTAACTCATAACTAAACATGAATACAAGCACACATATCCCAAAGATAGGCGCAAATCATAAAATAATGTAATTACGTTGTCTCTTCACAGATAGTCTTCAATCTCTGTAACTGTCATAACTGATTAACATAACTCAACTAAAACTTTATATCTGACTCAGTGTGAATGCACATAGCATCTAGAACATGTATACACCATGGAAATCAACACACATAGCTCCAGAACATCTATACTGATAATTGCATATAGAACACTGTTGTATATTATATGTTGTCATCAATGACAAACATACAATCAATTATTCACACAAAAGAAAATCTCCAACAATCTCCCCCTTTGACATTTATGGCAACATATGATATCATCAACTCAATGTGTCTTCCTTCTTTTTACAATCTTCTCAATATCCTCATCAAAAGTTCCTCTTCACTACTACTTCTCTGTATACTCCCCTAGAGTATATGCTCCCCCTTAGTAATACTCCCCCTTTGACATCAATGACAAAGGGTGTTAAACACCATTAAGCACATACACTACTCCAGAAGTAGAGTAGTCAACCATTCATCAGTCACCAAGGACTGATGTTCTTACTTCAAGTTCTAATAAAACTCAGGAAAGGGAATTACTCCCAAATTCGCCTTGAGATACTCAAAAGTATCTTTTGATAATGGCTTTGTAAAAATATCTGCTTATTGTTCTTTAGTGCTCACATAATCCAACTTTACTTCTCTATTTGCAACTTTCTCTCTTAGAAAATGGTATTTGATCTCAATGTGTTTTGTCTTTGCATGCATCACATGGTTCTTTGACATATTGATAGTACTAGTGTTGTCATAGTGAATAACAATAGGATAATCAATCTGAACACCAAAGTCTTTAATCATTTGTTTGATCCAAAACATTGTTGAACAATTCAATGCTGCTACAACATACTCAGCTTCTGTTGTTGACTGAGAGATACAATTTTGCTTTTTACTTATCCAAGTGACCAATCTGTCTCCAAGAAATACTGCTCCTCCTGATGTACTCTTTTTGTCATCAACACAACCTGCCTAATCTTCATATGTGTACACATGAAGTTTTATATTCTCTGAGTTAGGATACCATAAACCATAGTCAATAGTCCCTTTTAAGTATCTAAATATTCTTTTTATTGCCATTAGATTATTTTTCTTGGGTTCAACTGCAAATCTTCGAACAATGCCAACTGTATTAGAAATTTGAGCTTTGATTTCTGGGTTTTGATTGTGTATATTTTTAAGCATCAACGTTTCGGATCACACTCCGTGATCCATCATCAGGATGTAAGAGCAAAAAAGGAAGTGTAAAAATGATGATGGATCATGGAGTGTGATCCGAAACGTTGATGCTTAAAAATATACACAATCAAAACCCATAAATCAAAGCTCAAATTCAATGGATTATGGAAATCTAATCGATGTATTAGAAATATCAGGTCTAGATTGAGTAAGATATATGAGTTTTTCGATCATAGAATTGTATAGGGTCTTGTCAACTATTGTGGAATCATCATCTTTATAAAGCTTGCTTCCTGTTATCATGGGGGTGCTTACTGGTTTGCAATCTTCCATCTTGAAAGTCTTCAATATCTCCTTCACATACTTAGACTGATTTATGAATATGTCTTTGTCTGTTTGTTTTACATTCAATCCAAGAAAGTATTTGATAGGTCCAATCATGATCATTTCAAATTCACTTTTCATTTCTTTGGTGAATTTTTCACTAAGTTTGTCATTACCTCCAAAGATAATGTCTTCAACAAAAATAGCAAAGAGTAGTAGTCCTTCATCTGTCTCTCTTATGAATAAATCACAGTCTGCTGCTCCTTTTCTGAATTTTATCTTTGTTAAGTAACCATTAAGTCTCTCATACCACACTCTTGGGGCCTGTTTAAGTCCATAAAGTTCTTTCTTTAATCTGCATACCATGTCTGGTTTATCTGAAATTTTGAATCCTTCAGGATGCTCTATGTAGACTTCTTCCTTCAAGTCACCATTCAGAAAAGCTGACTTGACATCCATTTGGTATACCTTAAATTTCTTGAATGTTGCATAGGCCAAAAATAGCTTGATAGCTTCAAGTCTACTGACAAGGGAAAATGTATCAGTGTAGTCTATTCCTTCTCTTTTTGCATATCCTTTACATACTAATCTTTCTTTGTTCCTTATCACTGTGCCTTCTTCATTCATTTTGTTTCGGAATATCCACTTTGTTCCAATCATGTTCTTTTCATGAGGTCTAGGGACCAATTCCCATGTTTCATTCTTGATTATTTGATCTAATTCTTCTTGCATGGTAGTTTGCCAATCTGAATCTTTGCACGCATCTTCAACACTTAAGGGTTCAATCTATGAAAGTAAGCATACCTCTTCATTAGCGGTTGAACCTTTTGCTCTAGATCTTGTCAAGAATTTTGTGCTCTGATCTCCAATGATATCTTCCTTAGAGTGGTATTTGGATGTTTATCTTGAGTTCTTAGGAGTGATACTTTCATCTGTAATATGTGATTCTTATTCACTTGGTTCAGGATTATTACATGAAACATCAATAAGTCAAACATTTCTTCAATAACTGTGTCCTTATTGATGGGTCTGGGCTCATCTTCAATCATGGGAGCATAGTCATAATATCTTTCTTGAATCATAAACTTCTCATCAATCTTCACATGAGTACTTTTAATGATCTTCTTTAATCTTAGATTTAAACATCTATAGGCTTTGCTTTTAGTAGAGTAACCAAGAAAAATACCTTCGTTCGCTTCTAGCATCAAACTTGCTAATGCTATCATCTCTCTTGATGTAGCACTTGCTTCCAAAATTTTTGAAGTATTTATAGTAGGTACATTACCAAACTAGAGTTCATAGGGTGTCTTGTCTGTGCTTGGCCTTAATTGTATTCTATTGATAGTATAGATTGTTGTATTGATCACATCTCTCTAATAAGTATGAGCAGCCTTTCCTTCAATCATGATAGTGCGTGCTGTGTCAAGTATTATTCAAGTCCTTCTTTCTGCAATCCCATTCTGATGAGGGTTTCTAGGTGCACTTAATGGTCTCTTGATTCCATGTTCTTCACAATAATCATAAAAATGGTCAGAGGTGAATTCTCCTCCTCTATCAGATCTCAGACATTTTATCTTTAGTCTAGATTCATTCTCAACCTTAGCTTTGAACACTTTGAACTTCTCAAAATATTTAGATTTATCTTTTAAGAATGCAACCCACATCATCCTTGAGAAATCATCAACAAACATAATGAAATACCTTTCTCCATAGTAAGATCTTGTTTGAGTAGGTCCACATAGGTCTGTATGTATCAGATCTAATTTGTTTTTTGTAGAGTCTTGTTTTCTCCTGAATGAGGTCCTCACATGTTTCCCCATCACACATTACCTCCACATGGTGTCAACTGTTCTTGCAATAATTGGAAGGTATCTTACTGCCTTTACATTACTTATCTTGACTATGTTGTCAAAATTGATATGACAAAGTCTCTTGTGCCATAGCCAACTGTCATCCACTTTTGCAACAAAACAACTTACTTCTGAATTGAGATGAAAAACATTACCTTTGGTCTTTGAGCTTGATGCAATCATGTCTCCTTTTTTTTGTTAATGATGCATTGGTTTTTTTTGAATTCCAACTGATATCTTTTATCAAGTAACTATCCAACACTTAGTAAGTTATGATGTAAACCATCAACATAAAGAACATCATCTATTTTATTATTTTCATCTAAGGTGATATAACCTCTTCCTATGATAGGTTTGGGAGTTTTATCTCCAAATATAATCATGCCACCTTTGTATTTGTCCAAGTGTACAAATCTGTCTTTGTCTCTTGTCATGTGGTGTGAGCATCCACTGTCAATGATCCAGTCAGTTCTGATGTCAGCTTTTGAAACTAATGCTAACTCTTGTTCTTTTTCTTCATCTTCTTTGTCCATTTCTTCAAGCATATTTTCAATGTCCTTAATGGAAATGAAACCAATTTCATCTTCTCCTTAATCATCATCAGTTACACCATCTTCAGCATGATAACATTCTTTAGTGTACTTGGGCTTGTAATCTGATCTAAACTTCTTGACTCTTGTAGGACACTTGGATGCAAAGTGACAAACTTTGTTACATGAAAAAAAATTGAATGGTAGCTATCCTTCATATTTCCCTTTACCTTTCCTTTCTTTCTTGGAAATCATAGCAATGATTTCTTCCAGTTCTATATCCACTTCTTCATTATTACTAGAGCTGCTTACGGATTTCTTGCTGTGGACTGAGGCTTTGAAAGCTGTCTCACTTTTGGGTTCTATCTTCAATCTTGATATATCAAATGAAAATATTTTTCTAATCAAAGTCTCTCTTTTGAAGTATTTTGAAAATTTCATAGCCTCATCTAAGATATTGATCTTTCTCTCATAGTCTACTATTAGTGTGGTCATTAGTTTGTCCATTACATCATCATCTGGAATTTCTCCACCATTTTTCCTGATACCTGAAATTGCTTCATTAATTCTTTGATTGTAGGCTCTGATTTTTTCTTTAGGTAGCATCTCTAAGTTGTTGTACCTTTTCTTCCATGTCTTTCTGCGCACATTCTTTTCTTGGATGTCTCCTTCAAACATATCTTCTAAGTATTTCCAAATAGAGTATGCTTTATCTGCCTTCTTGATCTTAGAAAATTCACTGTTGGATAGGGCAGTTATTAGGGCTTCTTTGGCAATTGCATTATTCGTGAATACTTCCTTTTTTTTTACTGTAGAGTCTTCTTCTACAAGGTATTTCAAGGAGGGAACTTCAATTTACTGAGTGGCAATCTCATAGATCTATAATCCAACGCACTAAATATGTGTTATCATTTTGTTCTTCCAGTCAAGATAGTTTTCTCCATCAAACTTAGGACTCTCTTTCCTGAAGTATGCCATTTGATCTACCTTAAGCTGTTAGGATTTCTCTCCAAGGCACTTGGCTCTGATACTAATTGTTAGAATAGTCCCAAAGGATAACTGAGAGGGGCAGGGTGAATCAGTTATCAACTACTTTAATTCTTTTCTTTGATTAGATACAATTAACATAAAGTAAATGCACATTAAGATAAAACAATAGAGAACACAACAATTTTGGTTACGGGGAAACCAAATAGGTAAAAACCCTGGTGGGAATTAGCACCCACAAAGAACTGCACTTGAGTATAATTATCCCTATTAAGAGATCTTGCAACCCTGTTAGGAGTTTTTCTTTACAAAGAAATAAGTATAGAGACCTGGTTAAGGGTCGGACCCTGTTAGGAATCTTTTACAAGTAACCCTGTTAGGGGTGAGGACTCACTATCCAAAAGCTCACTGCTAAAATGATGAAGGCTGCAACCTTCAGTAGAACAGATATACACTATATCTGATAGATGAACTATTGGAGTAGAACTATTGTCTTGATCAGTTCCAGTGTGTTGTATACTTCCACTTATTCTTCACATAGATATTTTATTGATGAATGAAATGTCTCTACTATCCCAAAACAACAGACATTCTATCCTGTACTTTTTCTATCTTTATTCTTCTCATTCACACTTGGCATTCATCAAATGAACTACTATAAGTATCTTCTCCAAAGGATGTGATCTTCATCGGCTCTAGGAGTCCCTTCAATACTTCTTTAGTTGGCCACATCATCTACACAACCTGATTAGAAACACACAACTCATACTGAATAGACGCGACGCTTTCCAAAGTTGGCTCCACCAAATTAACTCCAACTTCACGATTTTGATAGGACATGTTTGGCACCTTTAGATAATTATCTTTAACTCATAACTAAACATGAATACAAACACACATATCCCAAAGATAGGTGCAACTCAAGAAATAATGTAATTACGTCGGTTCTTCACAGATAGTCTTCAATCTCTATAACTGTCATAACTGATTAACATAACTCAACTGAAACTTCATATCTGACTTGGCCTGAATGCACATAGCATCTAGAACATTTATACACCATGGAAATGAACATGCATAGCTCCAAAACATCTGTACTGATAATTGTATATAGAACACTGCTGTATATTATATGCTGTCATCAATGACAAACATACAATCAATTATTTGCACAGAAGCAGATCTCCAACATTTCCACTATCAAATCTGTTAATATGAATTCAGAATAAACAAGAGGGGGGGTGAATTAGTTATACTTAGGTATAGATGTTCCCATATAAAACTTTAAATCAACTTCAACAACTCAGATCTGCTCAGTAGTACTAAACAATAAAAGTGTATAGTTTACTGTACTCATGAAATAAGCTTGCATAAACTTAACAGTAATACACAACAATAACATTCACACATTTTGACACCAGTATTTAACATGGAAACCAAATATGGGAAAAACCACCAGTAACATGCTACCAAAATTTTATTCTTTTTGAAGTAATGCCCTGTGAGGAGCCAACCCTATTAAAGGTTACAAAACACACTGTCAAATGTGACCTGGTTAAAGGATTTAATCACCCTGTTAGGAGTGGCCTTGTTAGAGGACTTAGAACATTC
>MU223248.1:1996925-2011797 GCA_018584345.1 Thuja plicata
TGCCTATGCAAGTACACCATGAAACGAGAGATTCAAATGCATGAAAATGAGATCTACTCTATATGATAACAATGCATGAAAGGAAATTAATCTAAATGATAACAATGCATGGCTAAATCTATGAAAATAAATACAAATGCAAGATTAATCTATGAAAATAAACATGAATCTAATCTACATGAGTAGCCATGAATGTAAAAAGAATGAGACAAGAAGAGAGAAGTTGCAATATCCAAGCTCAAATGCTCAAATGCTCCTCCAAAATTGCTCTCCAAACCTGCAGCATAACAATACTATAATTGTGGATAATTGATGATTGATGATTGATTGATTGATTATTGATTCATTGATGATTATCAAATGAGAAGGAGAGGTTTCCTTATATAGGAAAGTGAACGGTTGAGATTAAGAGGCAAAAAAATTGATCAATGGTTGAGATTAAGAGGCAAAAACCCACCACTTAGGAAGATGTGATGAAAAAGAGATTTTTATTTAATTTTCATTTAATTTATTGCCCTTTTCAACAAATAAAGTGCTTTAAGTGGGGATTTTTAGTCATTTAATTAAAAGAGGGGTTTTTTTTCAATTAAATAAATTAGAAGAATTTTATTTAATTAAATTGGAGGAAATTGAATTTAATTAAATAAGAGGAATTTTATTAAATTAAAAGGGAGATTAAATCTTTTAATTAAATAAGAGGAATTTCATTTAATTAAAAGGGAGATTAAATCTTTTAATAAAATAAAAATGATCAAACCTTAAGAAATATTGAAATAATTGAATAATTGAATTAATTACAATTTGATCAAGGAAATTGATTTAAATTGAAAAATATTTTAAAGCATTGATTCAGAAAATTTGATTAAATGATAAAATAATAAATGGGGCCCAAAGTCTAGGCGACCATTTTAGGGTGTATACATGAACAACATATCTTACTGAATGAAATAGTATTCATACTTACTTGATTGATTTGGAATAGGTGCTCTACACACTCTCTACTACTCACAAAAATTAGGATCATTTTCATACAAATGCTTCATGTCATCAAAACCAAGAACTTCAATTCTCATTTCAGTCAACGAAGATCTTCTACTCAATGCATTAGCAACTTTTTTAGAAACACCACTCTTATGTTTAATCACAAATGTGAAACTCTGCAAATACTCTACCCATTTCTTATGTCTCTGGTTCAACTTATTCTAACTACCCAAATATTGTAAGGCCTTATGATCAGTATACAACACAAATTCATTTGACATCAAATATTGTCTCCATTTCTTCATAGCTTGAACAATAGCATAGAACTCTTGATCATAGACATAATATTTCCTCTTAGCATCATTCAAATTTTCACTAAAGAAAATAATAGGTTTACTTTATTGAGTCAATACAGCTCCAATTTCACTTCCACTTGCATCACATTCAACTTGAAATACCTTATTAAAATAAGGTAAAGCTAACACAGGTAATTCAACAACCTTCAAATTCAAAGTCTCAAAACTCTTATCATCTCTATGTGTCCATTTGAATTTTCTTTTGTCTCCTCTCATAGTCTCAGTCATAGCATTACAAATAGAACTAAAATTTCTGATAAAATTCCTTTAAAAACTTGCCAATCCATGATATGATCTTAGCTCACTGACATTCTTAGGTATAGGCCAACTAAGTATAGCTTTAACCTTCTCAAGATCCATCTTCAAACCATCAACTAAAATCACAAAACCTAAATACACAAGTTTTTTTTTCATGAAAGAACACTTTTTCAGATTTATCAACAAATTTTCCTCTTTCAATCTTAGCAACACTCGTCTTAGATGCATAAAATGTTCTTCTGTAGTCTTACTAAATATCAGAATATCATCCAAGTATACAATCACACATTTATTGAAGAATTTCTTCAAAACTTCATTCATTAACCTCATAAATGTACTCGGTGCATTAGTTAAACCAAAGGGCATAACCAACCACTCATATAAACCTTCCTTTGTCTTGAAATCAATCTTTCATTCATCACCTTCTCTAATTTTGATATGATGATATCTACTCTTCAAATCAATTTTGGTAAAATATTTTTCTCCACTCAAATAATCCATTATATCATCCATTCTCGGTATAGGAAACCTATACTTCACTATGATCTTATTGATTTCTCTTGAATTAGTGCACATTCTCCATTCTTCTTAGGTGCCAACACAATTGGTACTGCACATGGACTCAAACTTTCTTGGATCAAGCCTTTGTTCAACAATTCATGAACTTGTCGGTTAAGCTCTTCATTCTCGGTCGGTGTTAACCTATGTGGTGGTTTGTTCGGTAAACTAGCTCTAGGAATCAGATCCATACAATGACTAATATATCTCATTGGTAGTAAACCATTAGGTACATTGTCTAAAATGATATCCTTGTACTCAGTGAGTAACTTCTCAACTTCTACAGGAATTTTATCTTCAGTATTCTTACTCAATTTGTTAGGAATCGAAGCATAAAAAATATTATTTCTTTTCAAATCCTTAACAAAAATTCTACCTTCCATCAAACAAAATTTCACAGATGTACATATCTCACCAACAGATTCTTCAACCAAAGGTAACAAAACTTGTTTCTTACCATCAACCCAAATAAAATATCTATTCAATCTTCCATCATGTATAGCATGTCTATCATATTTCCAAGGTCTACCCAAAAAAATGTGACAACAATCCATAGGCATAATATCACACAACACCTTATCATAATACTTTCCAATTTCCAGATTTTCAAAACATTGTTCACTCACCATTAATGTGTGCTCATCCTTGATCCATGAGATCTGATAGGGCTTCAGACGCTTCATCCTTTCCAACTACAAATTTGTAACCATTTCCTCAGATGCTAGATTCTCTAAGCTTCCACTATCAATAATTACCTTCCAAATTTTTTCTGCAACTCTACATCTGGTCTTGAACAAACTTTTACTGACAGGATCTTTCTTATCTTTTTCACTCCATAGTATCCTTCAGATCATGAGATTTCCTTCTCATCTTCATTCGGTGGCTACTCTTGCACCAAAGAATTTTTTCTACTACCAACCTTCTTGCTTGCATGTGTACACTCAAAGTATTTTTGTCCTTCCTCTCCACAATTATAACAAGTTACTTGGAACCCTCTTCTGCTATAACCACCTTGGGAGTAATTGCCTCTTCCTTGGTATGAACTTCCACCTTTCCATTCAGCCTTTTCTTTGTCTTGAGATGTGTTTGAAATTGACTTGTCTGGTTTAGATCTACTATTTTCACCATGAGTTCTACCTCTTCCTCTAAGAAATCTACCACCTCTACCTCTTTTTCTTTGTTCATGTCTTATGTTCAATTTCTCCTCAGCTTTCAGGGCAAACTGATATGTCTCTTCAATGCTCTCCATCTTTACCAAGCTGATCTCATCTTGTATAGAACTTCTCAATCCATTCAGATATCTTGCTACTCTTTCCACTTCATCTTCAACATGTCTAGATCTGATGTCCAATCTATAGAATTCTTTAGAATTTTTTTTCCCGATCTATCTTTCTACTTTAATATTTGCATTCTCCTAATTAGGTTAATCTGATAATCACAAGGTAGAAACTTGCCTTTCAATTTATTTACCATCTTATCTCATACCTTGATTTTGTCTTTTCCTTTCTTCTTTTGATCCAATTGCAAGTGTTCCCACCATAAGGATGCATGAAGTTTCAACTTTGTGCATGCAATATTGACTTTCTTGTCTTCTGATACATTCTCATATTTAAAATATTTTTTCCATCTTAGTTATCCAGTCAATCAATTCATCAGAATCCAATTTCCACTATACTCAAGAGGATTGAACTAAGGTGTGGACTTCAAACTTGTCAATGCTCACATGAATCTCTCTTCTTCATGTCCCATAACAGGTGCAGGTGCAACTTCACCTTGAACTTATTCAACTTCATCATCACTAACATCTTTAATATGTCTTCCTCTACACTAGGCTATCTCAACAACTTCCAATCTTGGAGCTATCTATCTAAGCATATCAGCTAGACTTGGATCTGCATTTCCTCTACCATGAACCATATTAAATCCCTTTGCAATTGTAGGTCAAATCAAAATATGCTACCCCACAACAATATCACCAACTAGGGTTAGGGTTTACAAGAAGTAACTTAGTTCTCACCAATGCTTTGATACCACCTAAGGGATGGATTGTAGGTAGGAGGGGCCAAAGGCTCTCCCAACTACCAAACCAGCTTGCAGATACAACAATGTGGAAGCAACAACACACAGAGTGAGAGAGGGAACAACAAATATATTATATTTCATTTATTGTTCAAACTCATTACATGTCAGGCTGTAAGGCTTTCCTAGTTTTGACCATAAACATTTAATGAATTATAGATTGATCTTCATACATGTCAGGTCACAGACTTTCCTTTCAATTATCTCAATAGATAATCTTCTATCCCATTTCTACTATCTTCTAGAACTGCTACCCTCTTCTAAAATTGCCCTTAAACTAAAATACATAAAAATATATATACAAGAGTCCACCAAAGAGATCGACACTCAAATCCATAAGAGAGACCCAGATTTAGGTCCACATTAATTACACCATGAAAATTAAATGTAGAAGTTGGTCAGATCAGGATAAACAAATCAGGAAGAGCAACATCGAGAAACAACAACCACTCGATAAAAGCATACTCGAGAAATAGGGATGACTCAGTAGGAACATGCTCGAGACACAAAAAACCAACTCGGTAAAAGCATAACTGAGCAAGAGGAACTAACACACCCTGAGACCCATCGGTAAAGAAAGATAGAAAGGATATCGGAGGAACGGGGTAACTGAGCACTTCACCGAGAAGTCTCCAAACAAGCTAAAGATTAAAATAAAACATATTTTTGGTTGAGCAGGATTGCCAAGAACCTGAGATGCTCCTGCATCACGCCCACACCTATTTTCCTATATAGATCCCCACCTCCACCCCAAAAAAACCCTCTCCCCCTATTTAAGAAATATATTGCCTCATATTTTTGCCAATTTTAAACCCCCCAATATGAATGCACGTGATAGTGTATTGCCCCTTGAATGACGATCCCATGATTATCATGAAGAAAATCACATAACTAAGCAAGGATATGTAATGCCTCGGTAGGGAACCTAGGAAAAGTTAACCTAAAATATGTTACTAAGTTTACAGAATGATTTTTTTTAAAGAGTTATAATTGAAAAGGAATAACAATGCAGAAGCAATATAACATAAGACAATACATACTTATTAATGCAACTCATTTACAGATTACAAATCTTGAGGGTTCCATGACATAGAATTACATAAGTTAACTAATCTACTAAAAGTAATTAAACAATATAACATCTTCATATTTAATGCAAATGAGTAACAATAACATCATCCCATAAATGAAACCTAGATACAACTGATATCATAATGAACCAAAATCCACTACACAAGTTGCAGGGTATGTGGTAACACTAAGTATCAAGTATAATACAATAATCTAAGAATGTCACAACTGATACAATGATACAAAATACAAGATACAAAATAATCTCCAACAATGATGAACAAGAAGGCAAAACTGCAACAAGGATCATCCAATTAAAAGTCATGAATGTCAGATCTCAATGCTAATAAGAATCACTACCACCCAACCACGTGGAACCAAAGGTCCACTCCCATCGTGCTGAGGAGATAACACCAAGGCACACTTGGATAACAAAACCAAAGAAAGAAGTGACAACTAAGCAAGGGTATCGTGATAGCTCTCTAACTCCAAGACCACTAACACATGTAGGAAACCTAGACTGTGTATAGGAAGGTGCCATCATATATGTTGAAACCTTAAGTCTCATCGTGGTAGTCTCTCTAGACCCCGCCACTTAAGTGTCCATATATGGTATCAATGACTCCTCAACCATACGAAGCCATTAACTATTATAGAACCATACCTCATAGGGCGACAAGCATCATCTCATCCTCCCTCTTAGCCTATACAAGCACTCAAGCATGGGTGAGGTACCATATCTTATTAATTCATTTTAAACCCTCTAATTATGTATTATGTTATCACTTGATTAAGAAAAATTATAATAAGCGATCCCAACTGTCACTTGTGGGCCTCGACACTTATTGCAAGCCACCCTCTACTACACAACTAGATAATCTAACCTAATGCTCCAACCAAAAGAAAGAAAAACCAAAACCATAAAGACTTCTCATAAATCATAAACTAAGATAATCACCAAGGAAAATGCTGGAGCATAACAAATAACATATCATCCTATACAAAGATCCAAATTGTCCATCCCATACTAGACAAATCAACAAAATAATACAAATTATCGTGTCACATCACAAGATCAATGATCATCAAAACATCACAAGAACCTATCTTCATGCATGAAGTAACTTAATCCATAAGATAAGCAATCAGAACATAGAACCACCATAACAGTAGAAAGAAGGTGACCAAGATAATTAGGACTCAACACAAAAGTGGTCGTCACCTTTTTGTGGTTAAAATAACATAATGATCGGAGACTCAGAGAACACACAACATAAGCAACATATGCAACACAACCATACAAGAACTAATCAAGACATGAAAATGGTTATAAATTCCCATAATATAAACCCAAGGTGCACAAAAATAAATCCATAAAATAATTGAAGTCTCAGAAGACAAAATCCCTCCTAGGGTATCACTCTACCCAAATTGAAAAAATAGGCAAGTACACAAAACACAACAATATAGAACCCACATAATTAAATTTTTTTTTTAAATAGAATTTCTGAAAATAGAATACGCATGCAAATTCAAAAAAGTTTTTATTTTTATTTTTTGAAAATATAATTTCTAGAATAGAATACCACTCCATGCAAATTCTTTTTTTTTTTTGAAAATAGAATACCACTCCATGCGAATTCTAAAAAGATTTTATTTTTATTTTCATTTATTTATTTATTTTTTAAATAGAATTTCTAAAAAACCTAATTTCAAAAAATAGAATTTCTAAAGAAACATAATTTATAAAAATAGAATACTATTGCATGCAAATTTCAACAAGAATAATTATTTCAATACAAATAAATAAATCCTTCTTAAATAACATGCAAATAAATATATCTTATAAATACTTATTCTTTAAAAAATATTATTTAATTAATTTTCATAATAAAAGAGAGAATATGCATTTATCCTCATTTTATATTTTACTATGCAATTGTAGATCTACATGCAATAATATTAAATTACTTAAATAATAAAGCATGCAATTTATCCCTCTTTTTCATATATTTCCATGCATATCTAGATCTGTAGGCAATAATTTTTTGACTTTGGAAAAAAAGATATGAAATCCATTTCTCTGATAAAAGCACATCACCCCAAAACCCTAATTGAGAAAATAATAATAACCCTTTTGAAACTAACATGTTTTAATGAAACCCTAATAGATTAAATTTCAAGTTTTCTAACGTTACCAAACACAATTCGAGATTATTTTGATCACAGATCTAAAAACCCCATTATCCAATTTGATACCACAATTTTGTAAAGAAACCCCTAATACCAAGAACATAGATCTGACAAGAAAGGAAAAACCACAGAATTATACAGTAACCATAGTCTAAAATTTTAACAAACACACAACAGACAAGGAAGTACACACAAAGGGGATTTCAATATTTCAGATGCATAGAAGACAAGGATCTGAGTATTGAAATATCAAAGGATTCAAACCCTACCTCAAACCACCAATTGACAGAAGCCATGAAGAAAAATCCAAAACCCTGAAATCCCAAGCTTTCATCAATTCCTTCAATCCAAGCTAGAGCCAAAAACCTGTAAAAACCTGTGCCACCTGTGTGTGCAATAATGGCCAAAATAATCCTAATAAAGGAAAGCCTACTCAACCTAGGGTTTCCAAAACTCATACAACCCTAAAAGAAAACTCAACTGAAACTCAAATCAGAACTCAACTAACAACTCAAATCAGAACTCAACTTAAAATTGAGTGAAAAAGAATTAATTTAATTAATAATTAATAATTACATGCACTTTAAGTTAACAGCTTTAACTTAACAATAATTTACACTTATATTTTAATTTTAATAAAAGAATGCGCAACTTTAATAACATAATAATATTTAATTAGCAATTAATATTTTAGCATACTGATACATGCAAATTGATAATTAAATATCAATTCATTAACTATGCTTTAAGTTTCAATTCTGGATTTAATAATTAATTAAATCTTCTATTTCCAAAATTAGACTTTTTAATTAACACATGTATTTAATTAATTTTTTTTGATCGGTTTATTTAATTAATTTTTATTAATTAAATATCATCATTTTTAATATTTCCAAAATAATAAGATTTAATTATTTAATTATATAACTAATCTCATAAATTACTTAACTAATAACAACAAAACCACATGACCAAACAATATAGCGAAAGAACCGACTAAACCCAAAGTACCACAAACAAGCACAAAGGAAGGGTTCACGAATGATGTCACCTTAACAAATTTGGAAGGTAGAAAATAAGATACTTGTCCACTGTTTCAGGACAATAATGACTTAAGTTGAGATTTTGACCTGTTTGTTATCTCCCTTGTCTTACCATTGAGATATTGCGATAGGGCATGCTCATCCTGACAGTTTGCGGAAGTCGATGCCCAGTACCTGCAAACCTACATCACAAAGTTGAGCATGTATATAATAAATATAATAGACAATGATAGGGATCAGTCAAACATGTAGATCTCACAATGCAAGTAACTACATCGTCATCCTCTACCACATCAGACACATCATACATAAATGTAAGATAAACACACCACACAGTAATATAAAAGATATATGCCAACCATACACATGCAAGTGTGGGGTGAGTAAAATCATTCCAACATATACATAATCATCATGAAAATAATCAAAATATTATGGCATCAACATTGAAAAGTAAATTATGGGTGGGCATATGATATAAATGATAATTATCATCCATGAATATATGAATACATAACAATGATGTATCATGCCTAAGGAGAGCCCATACAAGAACATAAGAGCTTCATTGGTGAAAGCTTACAGTAGTCCAGATATCAAGAAATGGAGTGTTTATGATACCTTCAAATGCTCAAAGTTACAGTGGTATCTATGAAGTAGTATAGAAAAATAACTAACTATTTTTGGTAATAGAAAGCATTGATATACAATATTGAAAATGCACTATAATTGAGTCTCAGTAAAAAGGATCACTCAATGGATAAAAAATGTAAAAATCAAGGAGTGTTCAAAGACAAGATATGCCATCCTTTTTAGGATGAGAAGACAGAACTTCAATATTAGAACTGAATATAGGTGAACAAAAAAATGATGAATCATAGTCAATATTGTTATAGGTAATGATTAATCATTATCATCAAGGAAATAGGAAATAACAACAAGGTAATATACATACCCACAAAAAAAGGTGAAAAATACAACCACAATCATAATATTCACTTATTTTGATAAAGGATCTGAATGCAACTCAACAATGGTACCATGGAGGTACATGACATCATTACCATATAGCTTCATTAGTAATAGCTTAAAAAACCTATGTTCCCATGAAAGCCCACTATTACCATGAAAATCAGAGAGTGATAATTACAATCAATGAAAGAGGACACAAAAGCAGTCGCCTATGAGATTTCACAACTATGCAACCAAAGGGCTCGAAATATGCCAAGCACATGGAGATAAATAATAATCATGGCCATGCATATAATACTTGCATCATAGTAGAAAATTTATTAGAGGTTTGGTATGAAATAATGATCCATAGCTTTTAAAGGATGCCAAACCCTTGAGAATCTACCATGGTACAATGATCACATAAATGACGATAAATTTTTTTCATAGTAAGAGCTCTCTGCTATGAGAAATGGTGTACCTAGAATTGCAAGGGTTTGAGGCTACACAAAAATATTTTCAACCATTAGTACCCCCGAGCTGAAAAATATCAAAATCCCTTGCTGAAAATATAATAGGCAATAGATATTAAGGTTTAAAGCTTGAAAATATAGTTTGAAACAGATGGAAATAATTTTTTCTATACAAAATGGAATTTAAAACCAAGGCCATAGGATAATAGTATACTTTTACCTCAGATGAAGGATATAATTTCACCATTGCCATGTCTTTCTATAGAGTAAAGAGTCTTTTACATTTTGTGTGAGCCAAGCTTGAAGTCATGTGATCATCATACGTACCTGTGTGTGGAGAAATATCTCTAATAAAAAGCCTTCAAAATCCATAAAGCTTTTGAAATATTCATAGAGATCAACAAATCCTAGCATATATCCATGGCAGCATATCTCTAGCAGAGGAATAAATGCGAGTCACAAGAGAAAGTGAAGTCTATTTTTTGTTTAGGGTTTGGAGTGCCCGAATGCCTACGAGGTGGGAGTTTAAGTGAAAATATTTTATTCCTAGATGTAAATGATGGCACAACATATTTTATATTAATGTTTATTTAGTCCATTTCTTAATATACATTAGTATAAAACATACTATTATATTCTTCATTTGTTTCCTTTATGCAAAGTATAAACGTAATTAACTTTATTATATGATGTTTCATAAATCATATAATAAATTTAAAATTGAAAATGTAAAAATGCAAAATGGGAGAATCTGAGGCTTGAATTTGATTTGCAGTTTCCAGAGATAGTTTGTCTGTTTCCCTTATGATTTTTTGGGGTCAGAATCATAGGTCAGGTTTCCTATTTATGGAGACTTAATTTGGTTCAATTTATTTTTGGAGGGTTTCCTATTTGTAGCTTCACCCATCACAAAATTATGTGAGATTGAAATATTTCAGTTTGAGTCTTTCATGGGCCTGATTTGGGGGCATTTATCCTTAAATATGTTGGAGAAAATGAGTAATAGTTTAGTTCTCACTTCCTTTCTAACGTATAGAGAGAAATTAGTTATTTTGATAGAGATTGTGTATGTGGATATTGTAGGATTTAATAGAGTAACGAGTTCTCCTTCTCAATTTTTCTTGTTCTTGTCATGTTTATTGGATTACTATTGAGAGTTATTGTGATCATGTTGTCGATCCTTTTCTTTTAATGTTGTTTCAAGTAAAACTAAACAAGAAGATAGATTGTTGGTATAATTTATAGGATGTGTACTTTCATGAGTTTGGAGTTGTAAAAACCTCATTTTTCTACATACAAGCACCAAAACCTTCCTATAAATTGCTTATGTACCGCATGCATTAGGTTGAATTGTGATGGTTTATTTTGTTTATTAGATCAAATTGTGAGCCTGATTATCATTTGTTGGTCTCTAAATTTTTGTGAATCATCTCTTTAGTTTTTTGATTCAATTTTTATTGTATGCATTTCCTATCCCTTTCCCTCAAAAGTTAAGAGTTTTAAGGAGTTTTCACAGAGAACCAACTCTCTCTAGAGGTTTACCCAAATCATAGGTAACCCACAACCTGAGGGCTAACCCATGTTGCAACAAGTTTCCTAAGTATATCTTAGCTTTTGGGGTGCAAAGCTGATTGATAACAGTATCAAAGTTTCACATGGTTCTTTTTATATGTCACTATCTATGTCAATTTCACTTGTAATGAGTTCAATGTTATCTTCAATTTAATTATTTATTTATAGAGATTATTTCCAATTTTTATTGTGTTGTACATCATGCATTTTGTATAATGTTGTTTTTGTCAATGATTTAAGAGCTTGCTTGATCACATTTGGACATACAATGCCTTTTTGGAAGACATTTTTATATTCCAATCATCTTTTGAGAGAGACAAAAATTATTGTTGTGCTAGTAATTGATAGAGGCAAAGCTCTTTGTACAATGTTTATGTCAAATTTAACATTAATAATTGAACTAGTTAGGCCCATTTCAAATCTTTTGTATCTTAGTTCCCAAATTTGTGCAAATGCAATTCGTAGTGAAATGAGTCACTCTTCTAATTGTATTAACATTTGTACATATTGCAGTGCATTATTGCTTCTGATATTATGTGGTGTATCATACTTAGGGGATGATCCCACAATAGTGGCTTACACTTTTTGGGAGGAAGGATTTCACCCTGAAAAGCGTGGCCAACAAAAAAACACTTCATACTTTCGATCAGAAGAGATAAATACTTCCGATCAGAAGTAAGTGTTTAGTCAGAAAATGGAAGCACTTCCATTTTAGACTTGTTTAGCCTTCCAAGTGAGTGGTTTTGGGTCATGACAAGCACCTTGAATGGGTTCCTGATATTGACATGGCTTGCCCCCCTATTTTGTCCTTCTTTCCACTTCTATTTAGCCTGATTTCTACACTCTGAACTGCAGACTGGTGATTCTGGGCTTCAGGGTCAGGGTCAACCTTTTAGGTCTATATCTACCTCGACCCCAACCTATGTCAGGGTCAACCTTGACCCTGACCTAGGTCAAGGTTGACCTCAACCTTGACCCAGGGTTCAGATCTTGGGGTCTCACAGTTTTGGATGTTGGTCTTTGCAAAAAGTATTTTCCTGCTTCCGGGTCGGTTGTTTCGGGTTCTGAAGTATCAATTCCTAAATTATATTTAATATAGGTCCTCTCCTAGGGGTAAAGGCTTTAATGGAAATTTAATTCTCCTATTCTGGCCTTCTTAGAAGATTGTTCCCTAGTTTCATATAAAAGGGAGCCTTCTCCTCTCATGTTCTCTAACGATAACCATCATCAAGTGAACTAAGTCTTCTAATTGTGATCAAGCATTCTCAAACTATCTTCAAGGGTGATTCAAGCGAGCTAAGGAGAAAGATTTCAAGAAAGAATTCATCCATTCAAGCATCCATTTTTATGAAGGAGATCCATTGGAGGCCATTGAAGGATTCAAGCTACATAGTGCCCTTTTGGTGATCTCTCCATCCACCTTCTTCCAAGTCTATTCCAAATTCAAGATCCCATTCAATACTTGGTGTTGGAGATCTACAAGAAAAAGATTGAAGACATCCTACCTTTCTACATTCCACATTTTGAAGCATACTTGTGGATCCAAGGATTCAAATCCGCCACAAGGACTTTTACAAGCAAGGTGAATTTAAGCATTTAATTTGTCTATTTCTACAATTTCAATTACATACATTTGAGGTTAATTTAATAACCGAGGTTTGACCAAGGAAAACCCCTCCCCCACAATAAACAATCCTCTTTTTCTTGTAGGTACAGGTTCAGAATGACAGATTTGAGACCAGATCTGGATACCCTTTTTGGCTTTCTTTTAGACGGCACGAATAGATTCTTTGTTAGACCTGTGTAGGTTAGGGTCGACCTTATTGGGTTAGGGTTGACATTTGTGGGTCAAGGTTTACCTTTTTCATAAGATGACATTGGAATGGAAAAATATTTCTGGGTTTTGTTCGTCTCTGTGTTCCAGTTTGGGATCAACTGTTAGTTTTTCTAGAAACAGACTACAGACCTCTGAAAACAACATTCTTTGATCTACAATTTTGTAAGGTTGGTTATTCTTCTTATCCTTTTCAATTACTATAATCAAACATATTCATTTAATCAATTAACAAAATTTAAGAAATCCTTCTTGTTATTCTCCTTTCCAAATAGTTGATTCATTTGTGCATTAGCCCTTCCTTTGGGTTGATGAACTTGGATCTCCCATTCGTGCATTTGGGAATAAAAGAGGAACATATTATCTTCTCCCTAATCATAACTACAATACAAAATCAATCTAATTAAAGTAAGTATAAATTAGGGTTAAGGAATTCAACATACTTTAATCAAATCAAAAAATAATTAACAATCAAACCACTTTATCCTTTTCCAACACCTTACATTTTTAAAAACCGTCCTTCCCCCATTTTATATATTACATTTTTGGTGAACCCGCGATAGACAAATCTTTCTTTTTGGTGTTATATTTACATTGTTTATGCTAGATCTTTCATGTTCTTTCAAATTGCATTTAAATTCAATAGATCAAAATTTGGTGTTAGTTCATTTGCATTATATTGGTGTATGAGCTTTACCACATCTAGTCCTATTTATAGTATCCCGGTTAGAAGAAGACATAGACTTATGGGTTCCTTTGATCTTGAGTCTTCCTCTCCTTTCCTTAGGATCCCAAATGATAATTTGTTAACTCATGATTCCAATCCTTCTATGGAGCATAACTCTTCTAACTCATCTCATGATGAAGATGATGCTTTAAGAGTTCCTCCTGAACAAGTGCAAAACCTTTCAACCAAACTTGATAAAATGGGAAATTGGCTTATCCAAGAAAACCATAATAAAGATTCTATCCAAGCTATAGAGGCTCTTAAGAAAGTTCTCCGTGATAATGATCAAGGTATTAATTTCTTGTGTAATATTACTCATCTTGTGAATTTGAATGTTAAACCTTTAGCTCAAGAGGATCAAGAGTTAGGATTCACACCTATTGTCACTAGTGTAGGATCCTCTTCTATTCCTCTACCTAGTATTCCTACTTACACTCCTCCTTTGATAACAACTTCTCTCCCGAGTGCACCTATCCCTGTGAGTGCTCCACCGGTATCTTTACCTACCTCACAACCTTCATATCATAATGTGCCTTTTACTTATACTAATCCTCTTCCAAATGTGGTTCCTAATGTTCCACCAGTTGTGTATTCTATTCCTGCTCCCTCTTACACTTTTCCTAGTGTTCCTAATATTTTTATGCCACTTGTTTCCTCTAATGATTCTACAATTATTAGTTTGGCTCAAACTATGTCATCTTTACAACAACTTGCATCTTTAACTCAATCTAAATTTAGCATTCCTACATGTGATATGGGTAGTCCTTTATCCCTAG
>MU223249.1:31263-58657 GCA_018584345.1 Thuja plicata
ACCCCCCCCCCCCCACACAAAAAAAAAAAGTGTGCTTCCTTATGCCATCTTTTTTTCCTCTCTTATTTCATACCCCTCTAGATTTATGATATTCTTAAATAAATAAGATACATGTTGTATGCGAGGTGTTTTTAATCTTCTTTCTACATTTATGCCCTATATATATGTCTATAGTTTATCCCTTTATTTTTTTCTTCTTCATATATTTAACGCGGCTTCCTTCATGCACATTTGACGTGAAATTCCTTATTGTTACAATTGTATGAGGAATATTCATATAAAAGAATATTCATTCATTAGTTAAGAAAAATATTATTGTTACTAGTTTTTTTTATAATAGAGAGAATAAAAATTACGATAATAATTTCAAACACACATATACATATCTCTAAAAGATATAATTTGCACATAAGGTTAAGAATCCATTTAGAAAAAAACCATAAATAACTATCTAAGTGAGTGTGTGAATGCCAGATTTCCATCAAATCGACCGTTGCCAAAATGCTAACCACCTCTACCTAGACCACATTCTCGCCTTCGACTCTTGCCATCCACTTATAACACTCAAGTTTTTATTAGTAGGGTTGGGTCTTAAATCATAATATCAAATCAATTATTCATCAAATAATATCAATTCATTCCATATTTGACAATTCATTAACATCTAATCATAATCCCAAATAAATTTATTCTCATATTTTGATACAATCATATAAATGTCAATAATATTACAATCACGTAATTATTAAATCATTAATCTAACTTCCATAATGCATATTAATTATTAGAGTTGATGAAAAACACAACTCCCCAAAATCACCTGCATGCAAACACCTGTCACAAAAAGAGAGAAGCAAAAGCTATGGAGGCCAGAAACAAGAGATCTGTGGAAGAAGAAACACCCTCAATTGATTCAATAATGATGGAATGAAATTACAAAATACAAAGAGATCAATCCTTATAAAGGAGATCGAACACCAAAAGGTGGAGAAACCTAGGTTGAATGAATAATTAATAAAATAATTAATTATAACATGTCTAAAGTTTAGCTTAAGTAAACTAGAGATACAAATGTGACTTAATAATTAATCAATAATGATTTAATTAAAGTGAATAAGGTGTCTTAATAATTAAATCAATAATGATTTAATTGATAAGTGAAAATACCTTTTTACTCTAACACCCCCCTTAAGATAAACTTAGGGAGAAGCTAAAAACCTAAAAACAACTACTGAAAGCAACAAATGGGTCCCGACAAAAATGTCTGATCAAGTACCCAAGTACAAAAAATCTCTGTAAAGAGGACAAAAGGAGAAAACCCAGTGGGAAAAAACCCTCTTTGAAAAGAGATGAAGACTAGTGAAGGACTGAAGAAGCCTCCAAACTAGAGAATGTCCCAGAAGATAGGAACAAAGGATGAACATGAAGAACATCACTAAAGCATGAAGCTGCAAACACTATTGAAGAATAACTATTGGAACCTCCACTGTAATAGAACATGATGAGGTAGAGAAGGTTGTAAGAAAATTATGAAGAGATGATCAATCAAATATGGAAGGATGTCTCCAAAGCAAGAATGAAAGAGTGTCCATATGGTAAATGGTCCATCTCACCGAAATGCACAGGTACCTAGCCACTACATCCACCTAGTATGTTAGAGCACATACTGAATACATAGATAACTCTATTGAACCAAGGAAGCATTAGAAACAACATGAGATACTCCCCATAATGTTAAGCAGGGAGAGGCATGATAGGTACTCTGAATCATACTGTCAAGAATAACTACAAGAAGAAGAACCAGGAACATAGAAAGTGTAGAAGGTACAAACACATATAAATGATGGTGTTGTGGAAGGATCACTCTTGTGACACACATAATGAGGCTAATGTCGTGGAATAAACACTAACTTGACAAAGGTAGATGACAAACAAAACAAACATCAAAATCCCCCGTGGCACTTTATAATGTAGTGCGAGTACAAAAAAGCACAAAAAAGTCCAAGATCCCAAGCATGCATCAGATGACACTTTATCACAGTGTGTTTGCAAAATAGTAAAGTGATAGGAATAGATGTCTACAATGCCCAGAAATGATAAGAAAGCTATAGAAACATGAATAGCAACTAAAAGGGAGTCATCTCATGCAAGGAAAATGATCTTAAGACCTGTAACATCCAAGATAATCACTAGATTGAAAAAATGCAAAAAGATGAATAAAAAATACATGGAGAAGAATATGGGTGTGAGACCCATGAAATAATATAGAGCATTGAATCATCTTTCCAACGTCATGCGGAAGTCAAAAAATGGAGTCCGGATGAACAAGATATGGCTCCTAGAGTGCAAAAATGAACCTTGACTTTGACTGGAAAAAAAATACAAGATGGAAAAATCAGGAAACCAAACCTTAAAAATCAAGTCCATCTCAGAAACAACTTTCCGATGATATCTCGTTTGGCGAAAAATGCTTCTGTTTGCTCAAGATACAAGCAAACAACCGAAGACTGCTGCAAAACAAGAAGAGAACCAAGAAACCCAAATTGCCATGCCAAAAATAAAAATAAAAATGGGGGCATGAATTTAGAGGTGGCACAGAAATCGAGGCAACATGAAAGCTGAGACAATTTTTTTGCCTTGAAAAGTATGCCAAAGTCGTCCATGGAAAAAATGAGGGCCCATAATTCAACTATGTCCAAATTGGACGTGCCTTACATGAAAATAAGCGGTTTTGGGCCTTTGTGACACATCTGTGAGGTCCGTTTGTGCCTAAAGTGCTCCAAAAAATAACTTCCCCCCAAATTCACAAAAAATTGAGATAAAAAAACTCTTGAAAAACACAAATTTGATGAAAAGGTCAAATCTCTCATGAAGAGAACATGGGCATGAAGATCTAGAGCTTTGATACCATATTGGAGCTGATGAAAAACACAACCCCATAGCTCCCAAGAATCACATGCATGCAAACACCTGCCACAAAAGAGAGAAGCAAAAGCTATGGAGGTTAGAAACAAGAGATATGTGGAAGAAGAAACATTCTAAATTGATTCAATAATAATGGAATGGAATTACAAAATACAAAGAGATCAATCCTTATAAAGGAGATCGAATACCAAAAGGTGGAGAAACCTAGGTTGCATGAATAATTAATAAAAAAATTAATTATAACATGCCTAAAGTTTAGCTTAAGTAAACTAGAGATAAATTGGTGACTTAATAATTAAATTAATAATCATTTAATTAATAAGTGAATAAGGTGTCTTAATAATTAAATCAATAATGATTTAATTAATAAGTGAAAATATCTTTTTACTCTAACATTAATTAGGTGTCAAATAAGGCTAATAAGCAATCAAAGTCCAAAAGAGTCTACACTATCTCCTGATGACTAGGATATACAAGGTCGAGATGTGACAAACTAATAATTCAAGCTTCATCATATCTTACAATAGTTTTCAATCACATGCATCTCTAGGAATCAACTTCAAAAACTCATCATAATAATGCAAAAGTTTATTATATAAATTAAGAATAGAATTAAAGCAACAATCTCTAGAAATCCACATAGCAATAAGCTAAATTTGAGAACTTGAAACTAGCCATTGTGGAGGCCAGTCTATCATCCAACCCTTATGCTGGTCATTGTTACTCAGTTCATTTGTGTGTTGATCTATTTTTTTTAATCAACTAGGATTAGACAGTCTCAATCAACCACTAAACAATTAGACAAGGACAAAAGACTCAAATTGGACATCAATATTCTCATTATTAATTATTCCAATAATAACTTCGCCATCTCATAACATACTCTAGAGGTGAATTCCTTTTGTAAGTATACTATTTTCGCCACATTTATATATTCCAATGCCCTAATCAAAAGTGTTAAGATGTGTACAAGAAAATGCTTACAAATCCAACATGATTCATACCTCACAGGGGATGTTCTTGCTCCATTGGAAAATATGACTCTATGTTTGGGCAAGGACCACTACATATACTCACATCGGAGTTTTGTAACATAATTGATTATTTGTTACCCTTATGTAATCAATAATGACCTAGTCATTATTTCTCAATACAATTTACAAAACAATCCCAATAGTCTATCATGTTGCTTGCATAATCAAGTAAACTACTTAACATCTTTGGTTGTAGACTATGTTAATAAAATTATCTTGTCTCAATTTCAATATAATCCCACTGCACTTCTTGAGGAAGAAGTTGGAATTCTGATCCTGGGATCCCCTATACCATTCCCCTACTTGCTTGTACACGGTGTGAGAAATAATCGTGACAATCCATTATCAACATTTGCGGGAGAATAATAAATACTCTAAATGCGATCTAGTATCATCTCTTCCCTTTTCGTGGCCTAGTGGTGGAGAACACGCACTCTTGCAAAATAGGTCACAATTTCAAATCCCATTGGGCGATAGGGTATGTATGCCTTGTTTGTAGCACAATTAGGTGCCTCCCGCAAGGAGTATGAGGTAGTCCCATACTACTGTCACCATATATAGACCCCAAAACACATGGCTGGTATCATGGACTATACAAGAACCTTTCCTTTCCTTTTTTCTTTTTACCGACCAACTTTACCTTGTATGCATACACTCTACCTGTCATTATAGTAGAAGATTTGAAAGGTCGCACATTATATACATACATTTTAACTTTTATTATAATGCATGAATGATGAAACACTTAATTAACTATCCAAATTCTTACACTCACAAAATGCCAACCTTATACACCAATTTAAAACTAAAAGATATAAATTGACACAAGTTTTTGATGACACAAAGATATCTCTCAGCCTAATTAATTTAAATATAATTAATCAAATTAATTAAATAAATCTAATTACAATAATATAAAATTTTCGAGTGACATGTTTTTACATTCCGAATTGTTTCTGTAAAATGTAAGAACGTCAAATTATTTTAAAACTCCCCACGAAGCAACACAGTCGATGAAATTTCCTATGTATCAAACCCGGAAGGCAATAGTTTTTTATTCCTGAAAACGGAGGGGTTGTAGTTGGTGTGAAGGAGAGGAGATCAGCAATGGCGGCCAAGGGATCTGGCAAGGATAAACCCGCTTCTTCTGCCGCTCCGAAGAAGGCGAATCTATTAGACCCGCACGCCATCAAGCACCTCCTTGACGAAACAGCCTCTGAGGTAAATAATTTCCGATCGTCGAAAACAATTTTTTGATTCTATACAACATCAGAGAATTCAATCAATATCGCTACGCACTGTTTTGATATGCAGCGTCGCAAAATTTAGGGCTTTTTGTTTTGATTTCTGGCCACACAGATATTCTAAAGGATCCCTTCGCTTCGGAGGGGCTGTATTTTGTCTGTGGCTTGTTTATGTATTTGTTCTATTTAAAGTTTTTCGTATGAATTATAAAGCCCGTCACTTCTAAATGAGTGAATATTTTTAATCTATTCATATTGGACGAAATTGCTTGGAGAATGGATATTTGAATGATTTTTTCAATGGATTTGGGTTTATGTAGGTGGTATTTAGCCGAGGTTATGCGGAGAATGTGACTCTGAGTAATATAAAAATGGTGATCGGTATCATCATAATCAGCATTGCCTTGGCGGCCCAGTTTTATCCCAAGAAGTTCCCTGAGAATAAGAATTTTCTCATTATCTGCATTGTGTCATATCCTTTTACCATTCAGTGTGCTTGGTTAACTTCTTGTTTAATGGCTTTCTTAAGTGCTTTATGTTGTTCTATTTTTAATTGATAGGCTCAATATGTGAAATTTAATGGATAGGGAATTCTGAAGACTTTTACTTTTGATTTGAAACTGTGGCCTCAATTTTTTTTTCAAAATAGTGCAAATACTAGCAAATTTCAACTTTTAGTTTAGTTTGTTGTTTAATGGTTTTCTTAATTTTTTTTTTGTTGTTCTAATTTTCATGGATAGGTTTAACATTTGAATGGCTTTCGCATAAGGAATTTTGAAGGCATGCTTTTGGTTTGAAAATATTGACATAATTTTTTTCAAAAAAGAAAAATGGCATGTAAATACCGGCAAACAATATTTTTAAAATTATTTGGTTCTCATTTATATTTTAGGCACGGCCATTTATAAAGTTTGAAATAGTTTGGTATGGAGCTCTTAGCTGAGATAGTGCATCAAATTGTAATTTACTCAAGGGCAGGATGCATTCTGACTGGAACCCTGTTACTAAATTTAGTGAATTAAGTTCCTGGGATAAATAAATTGGACAGCAAGGTGGTAATTGATCAGCGGTAGAAGAGGTAGGCACCATGCATAGATTGCTCTCCTAAAATGAGTGGCTGCTCTCCTGTGATAAAATGATTTTCCCACCTGTTTCAAAGATGGAGGACGTTTGGGAGTCCTCTGGTGTGTCATAACCCCTCCAAGCTATGAGGAGCCGACCAAGGGAGAAAGCAACATTAAAAAAAACAATTATAAAATAAATAAAACCCTAAGCAATACTGTGAGAGCTGACCTGATTTGAGAATAAAACAATTTATTTAGGAGTTAGTTGTATAAAAGGCCGACCTAGATCATATTTAAAATAAATATATGTTAGTTGCCCAAAAACATAGGGCAGAAATAAAAGGAATATTGGGAAGGTTGACCTGTCTTAGGGCATAATTGCATCATTTAAGATAATAAAGAAATTAAACGATAAGAGGACCAACCCATGATGAAAGGTCGAATCCTTTCAAGGAAAGGCAGGATAGGGTATAAAAGAGGATTTATGAGATAGAGTTAAGGCAGAAATAGAAGAAAATATTCTAAGTTGAAGAGCAGACAAAAGCAGAGATAAACCAATAAACTATGAATTCATTGCATTTGAGGTCATAAATGTTTGTCATGCTTCTAATTCTCATCTTAACATGTGAAGGCATCCCCTTGCTACGATTTAAGGAGATATCCGTAAGACCAATCAAAACAGTTTGTTACGATTACAATTGATGAGGGAAAACTTGTCTTTAAAATTATAAACATTTCAAATTTCCAATCATTGGCTGAGATAACTCACAATGGAAATAAAGACATAGATATATGCCTTGAGTCAATATCAGAGTTGTGCAGCAAAAGCTAATTATATCTCATGGAGGATCTAAGGATGACAAATCTCCAAGGGTTGCCTTAGCCCTCACCCTGTAAGACTTGGGTAACATTGACACTGTTGGAGGACAAGCAATTTTGGGAAGGGGGGACTGTCATAACCTTGCCAAGCTATGGGAAGCTGACCGAGGGAGAAAACAACATAAAAAATAATATTAACAAAATAAATAAAACCCTAAGCAATACTGTGAGAGCTGATCTGATTTAAGAATAAAACAATTTATTTAGGAGTTAGTTGCATCAAGGGCTTACCTAGATCAGATTTAAAATAAATATATGTTAATTGCCCAAAAACATAGGGAAGAAATAAAATAAATATTGGGAAGGCCGATCTATCGTAGAGCATAATTGCATCATTTAGGATAATAAAGAAATTAAATGATAAGAGGGTCGGCCCATGATGCAGTGTCGCCACCCTTCAAGGAAAGTTAGCAAAGGGTATAAAATAGGATTTATGAAATAGAGTTAAGGCAGAAAATAGAAGAAAATTGTCATGTCCCCACAAAAATAAGAAATCATTTAATTTAAGGGAAATAATAATCAAAATAAAGAAAACAGTTAAAGACAGCAATTTCTTAAAATAAAAGATGATTAGAATGTAGTTAAGGCTCTAGAGTTGTGACTCCTTCAAAAGGGCAAATTAATGTAAAGGCATGACTCCTCCCTCATATGTGAAGATATAAAAGGGACAAGGATTCATTTGAAACGGGCATCCAAAAAGGATCAAGGAAATAAAAGGGAAATAAGTGTTTGTTTTGTAATCAGAAAAGGAGGAATCAGAAGTACAGATCTGATTTAAATAAAAAGTGTAGAACCGATTGTGAAAGGTTGTCTCCCTTTCAAAGGGCAGAATAAATAAAGAGTTGCACTCTTTCAAGGCTGCTAATGGTGAAAGGTTGTGTCTCTTACAAAAGGACATTTAAGATAGAAAAGGTGTGACCTCTCTTTCACATTGAGAGGTTTAAAGGGAAGAAGGTGCATTTGAGGAAAGGGGAAGATGGGATTACATAAGAAATGGAATACACAGCAGATTCAAATGCATATATTGTAGTCTTGGAATATATGCATAATACTGGAATTCGGATTTATATGACATTCATGCTTAATTTCACTTGTATGCATATACATTCGTAATACATGAAAGATCAATATAGAAATAGCCCAGTCCTTAGTCTTCTGCCAATGCCTTTGTCAGGATAGGAGGTTTGTGTAGGGAGAGGCGGAGTAATTCCTCACAAGATGGGTAAGTCCCAAGATGGGGTTAAGGACATGTATTTTTGAAGCCTTGAGGGAGAAGTCCCAAGAGGGGTATAAACCCGTGTTCCTGAAACCTTGAGGGAGCCTGCTTGTAGATAATTTTCAAGCACCCTAGCACAGTACTTCCACTGTCCTCCATTACGGTTAGGGAATTAGGGAAGTAGTCTAATATATATGCTGTAGCATTTATATTTAATCATAGTGAAATCAGAGTTATATATATCAGTTATATTTTATTCATAATACATGAGATATTAGTATATTCATAGTCTGATCCTTAAGCACTCACTGTTGCCCCTTAAGAGGATAGGTTGGTTTTGTTAGGGAGAGGTGGAGTAATTCCTCACAAGGTAGGTGAATCCCAAGATGGGATATGGTCGGGGTCCTGAAGCCTTGAGGGAGCCTACTTGTAGATTGGTTTCCAAGCGCCCTATGATAGGTAATTCCCCATCTTTCTTAGGGCTGATGATAAAGAAAGAAGTAAGGAATTGGGGCATAAGTATGTTAACTGTCAAATGTATTATGAATCATTAATTGTTTCTTAATTTCATCTGATTTAAATGCATATTAATGTATGCTAATCATTAGAAATTGGTAGACTCCTAGTAAGGGTCATTACAAAGAGTAAGTTAAATTTCCTTTTATCGGCACAATCCAAACTCTAGTTGGGAATTTTAGGGTAAATCAAGTAAAGTCCCAATGGGGACATTACAAAAATATTCTAATGTGAAGAGCAGACATAAGCAGAGATAAACCATAAACAGAAACATTGTGTAGAATACAAGAGGCAGCAATTACTATTGTTATCTTTAGCATCAACTACGAGAAATGATGAATGTAGCGTGAAAATTGTCAATAACATCAAACACTTGATATAGACCCTTGATATGCTTAAAGCAGTGACTAAAACAATAATTACCACTTAAAGCAGCGGTTCTAATTAGAAGCAAGTCCGATCCTCAAAAGGTGCGATTAAGAAGCAATGTTAATTGTTTATTAAAAGATGTCATTCATTATTAGTGTCCATTCGTTGAAGAGACATGACTCTTCCACTACAAGGAAGAGGCATATGTATCGAAGGATAAACATTCAAGGAAGGCATCAAACCGAGGATCACAAGCACTGATCCATAAGAGCAGATCCGCTAATCAGACACCAACAATCAGGCACGTAGGTGGATCAGAGCATAGATTACTATTTATTGCAGGCTATAGCATTCCTCTTCAATAGTGGTATGCATGAGATGTATGCTTAGTATGCATGATGAAGATGTTATCCTATGTGAATTGCTAATCTTTCTAGATTCTGAATTTATTTATTTATTCTCCCAAAGAAACAATCAAACATGGCAAGGTTAGGAAAGGATTACAAGGAGGGAGAGACTGTTATGAGGCCCTCTTCTAAGTATTTCACCTCATGGTGGTGACAGATTGTCCCATGAGGTCAAGGGGGTGCAAGGAGTGCCCTGACCTTGGCTTAGAAGGGAAGGACGCTTCAAATACCCTATTGTATTTTCCTCTAACCTATACCTTGGTTGACCATTATGTTAATAGACTCTAATCAAAGGAGGGTAAGGGTGGCAATGGAAGAGGGGAACAACTATGGGATTTCTCACTAGGTACAACCCCTCATATGGATGGCAAAGTGCCATATGATGGCCAAGAGGGATGATATCCACTCTTGGGCCTAGGGTAGAGGAATTAATTGACTATGGATTTCTCACTAGGTACACCCCCTCACACATGATGGCCAAGAGGGATGATACCTAGTCTCGGGCCTAGGGTAGAGGAATTGATTGGCTATGGACTCCTCACTAGGTATACCCCCTCATATGAATAGCATGCAACATGATGTCCAAGAGGGTTGATATCTGCTCTTTTGCCTAGGGTATAGGAATTGATTGGAGATGGACTCCTCACTAGGTACACCCCCTCATATGGACGGCAAGGGCCACATGATGGCCAAGAGGGATATCATCCACTCTCCGGCCTAGGGTAGAGGATTGATTTTAAGGCACCCTACTATGCCCTTTATCCTAGCTCTCCTATGGTTGAACTCCATCAATAAATAAAATATATGTTATAATCAAATCAATGTTTCTAACCCTAGTTGAAATGGTCTGTGCTTGTAATGTTTGTAATGAGGAAGATCAATTTTGTGGATTACGATTTCTTAACATGTTGCAGGATCTCAACCAAGTACGTGATGTTACTAATTCTATTCTACTTCTTGTTCCACTTGGAATTTGTGATTAGGGCAAAAACTAGGGCATTTACAAAAAGGGGACATTACATGGTGCGAGGAATGCAGGGCAGACATCCCAAATATTCCCCAACCTCTCCTATGAGCAGATGGCATTGGGGTGCCTATTGACCTTGAAACATAAGAGAGTTTTTAATCACGTGGATGCAGCTATATGCATCTTTGCTCTACATAACAATTTTGTTAAATTTTCACTGGAAATAAAACCTTATAGAGTGCACAAATTGAAACTTTGCATAAAAAGGAAAAAAGACACTTGGCATAAAAAAACTCGTCCAAGGATGGCCTTATTGGCAAATATATTTTAAAATAAGGAATATTAATCTATTATCATAACAATTCAGCCTCTCTAATTGCTTTGGGGCAAAGCATCTGTGGTGATTAGTGTTGAAGTGTTTGTTGCGCCCATCTTGGGGCAGCTTGTGAGATCGGTGTTGAAATATATGCGTGGAAACATAAGGGGAAATTTTTAACCACATGTGGATGCAGCTATATGCATCTTTGCTCTACATTACAATTTTGTTAAATTTTCACTGCAAATAAAACCTTCTAGAGTGCACAAATAGAAACTTTGCATAAAAAGGAGAAAAGGCGCTTAGCATTAAAAAACTCGTCCAATGATGGCATTATTGGCAAATGTATTTTAAAATAAGGAATATTAATCTATTATTAGAACAATTCAGCCCCCTCTAATTGCTTTGGGGCAAAGCATCTGTGGTGGGCAGTGTTGAAGTGTTTGTTGGCCCCATCTTGGGGCAGCTTGTGAGGTAGGTGTTGAAATATATGTGTAGACACATCAATTAGTTGTTGCAATTTCTCACCTTGCCATGTTTCACTTGTATTGACATGCAAACCCTTAATGGCACTATCCGGAACAAGAAAATATCTTATCTGTATTAAGCTTTTTGGACATTTCATGTCCTAAATCATGTCTATTTGTATTGGGTTTCAGCCATTTAATTCTGATCCACTGCTGTTATTTGATAGAAAATGCTGTAACAGTTATAGATAATATATCACTACTAACATGAACCTCCTAAAAAACAGTGTCTTTGATCAAGTTGATGTAATATTGCGCAAGAGAATTGTCTGCATCATGTGCAGCCTTGAGACCAATTAAGATAAAATTTAAATCACTGTAAATACCTGGGATATTCAAGCCATGATATGGGGAGTTGACTCTATCATTATCATCTTCAATTTGATCTACACACTTTACTCTTTTGGTACCTAAATGTTTTTCGGCGTACTCTCATACTATTTATAGCATAAATATTCTATCCAACCTGGTTTTGACTTCAAAGTTGTACTACCTTGGTGAGTAATATGAGGAAACCCTTAAAATTGAATTACATTCCCATTGTGCTGAAATTTGGCCGAACCTATCAAATATCTTCTGACAATGCTCTTTTGATAAATTTGGTATGCTCACAAAGCCAAGAAGTTGCTCTGGCACTACTGTTATGTACTGAAAAGCTGGTTAGTAGACTAAACACCATGAAGCTTAAATCCAAAATATATGAATTCAAATTTCTAAATTGATTTGATTAATGTGCCATAAAGATCCAGATCAGAAATGCTTATAACATAAGTCAAACCATACCAATGGCTTGTGAAATTTATTTGGAATCTGATTCTTCTAAATTTAAGCTAGACAGAAAAAACCTGAATTTTTGTTTAGCTTTAGAGGACTCAATTCTGAGATTTCCAGAAAAATGTTCAGAGCACTGGAACAACAGAAAATGGCGTGAAAAATTAAAAAATGCCAAAACAGTCGTTTGATAATACAGACACCATTTTTAAGAAGTACACAACGTATAAGAAAAACCTTTCCAGAAAATTTGTACACGAACTCATGTCAAAACTAATCCAAGAACAAAATGAATGGTGCACCTGGCAAAGGAAGTCTTCCACTGACCATTCATGCACAATAAGCCATCCCCTATTCTTAGCGTAGAAGGCCTTTGTTTCAAGTTGCTCATCTTCCATTCTGCCTTGTAAATGTGTGAAAAAGAGCCAATAATGGAACAAAAATGTAAACAATGACTATAAGAAACTTTGTAGGTAAGTTAGCCTCAAATTCTAGTGCTAAAGGCACAATGGTCTTGAATCTTGATAGAAGTATATCTAGCAATTGGAGAAAAGGTCTTATTCTCAACTTCCTCTCCCTTAGAGAATTTGACAAACCCTAATCGATTTTACCAAAAACTAGTTAACCCAAAAAATTTCCTTTACATCTTCAAAACAATAATAAACCCTAATCTTAATAGTTGGTTTCATCCTTTGTCGCATATGATTCTGAAGAGTTTTCATCCTTTGGTCGCTAATAAAGTGGGTTTTTTGTCCCCAGATTTGAATGCTTGAACAAGATTGTTCACTGTGACTTTGGTTTAGGGTTTGTTGTGGTTTTTGGTGTGATCCCCTTCTTTGTCTTTCCTTTGGGTCCCTTATACACCCAAAAAGGGTGTTGAACTTTGCAACAATGGCCACCATCTCAAGATTCGTATGCGGTGGGGACTGCCTGGATCAGTTGAAACTTGAGTGTCATTTCCCCCTTGATTGGCACCTAAAGTTGTGCTTACATGCCCAAAAATGTGCTTGGGAGGCATGGAGGAATGTTCCTTGTGAATCACAACTATCCTCAACCATAATGGTGAGGGTTCCCTAGGGTTTGAAAACCTAACTACCTACTCAATGGTAGTTGAAGATTGCGTCTTTCTTTGTAGCATTAGAGGCCTATGTGGACTCACGTGCTTATTATTAAATGATTCTTGTATGCCTATGGGAAACCTCTTGGATGATATGTCATCCACTTGAGTATAAATGATGGTTTGGTCATGTAGGAAGGTAGGTGGATGAATAGTACACATAGGTGGGAGTTTTGGTCTTTAGGGGTTGGATATACCTTGTAACCCATGCCACTGGTTGGGGATCAAAATTTGAGTAGGAGGCATGTTGGCAAAGTTAATTCCGAAACATCAATAAGGCAGAGGAATTGGGCAGAGGATGGATGAATTGTATGCCTAGTTGAAGAAGCTTGATACTTTGATAGGACTAGAAGAGAAAGTGGACTTGGGAGGAAAGTAATGTTGGGGAGACTCTGTGATGCTGATGACTTACACAGACTCAAAAGATTGACTATTCCTTTATAGTTCATACCTATAAATTTTGGGAACCTTAGGCAAATGCATGGGTGATGAAAGGGAAGAATGCATACATGAGTTTGGATTAGGGGAGATGTTGGACAGCTAGAATGGAGTTTGAACTCCTCTCCAATTAAAGGAATAGTGTCTCATTCATGATCTTTTCCAGTCACAAAGCATTCATCTCCATTCGTCACCCCTCCCTCTGCCTCCCACTGCCCATCCTGGCCTCCTCTTAACCCTCTGTTTTTTCTGGTGAAAGGACCTTAAACTCAGCATGTTGAATCATTTTAGCTCATTCTAGGTCAGTTGATGTTGGGGCTTGTGCATTTCGGGTCTTATTTAAAGAGTCAGGCAGCTATAATCTACACCTTTAAATCTTTCACATCATCTTTTACTTAGTAAATTTTGCATACGAGACCTTCAAATATTGCAAACAACCTTTTGTGAGTGTTGTAAATCTTATGCATGAACCTCACTACTAAACTTTGTAAATCTGTAGTTCTTACCCAAAGCAATATAGTTTCATGTCTTAGCCTATTCACCTTGGCTCTTGGGCACATAATACCTATATCATACTTGTTAATTTTAAGATCAGATTTATATATAGTGAGGACAGAACTGATAATTATGTTGAATAATAAAATGATAAGCTGATCTAATTAACAATAATACAATGACTACTCTAACAAACTGAAACACATATCACCAAGATACCCTGGGAAAACCTCCCTCTTGGAGGTGAAAAACCCAGCATGAAAAGAGTAATTAATTTCCAGAAAAATGTCAACTCACAGTACAATATGAGATGCTGATTGCCAATCAGGATGTAGGACCAATGTTCACTGTAGTTGATAATGAATTCAAACCTTCACCTTCACAAGTATATGAGTAGTTCATGAGCACAAAGAACTCGCTGGTAAGCACTTTAAGACTAATCGGTATGAAGTCTCAGATAATAGTCTTGCTGGAAATCGCTGACACTAATCACTTTGCTGATGTGATTTAAATGAATTCGCAGGACAGAGATCGACAGTCTATGAGCACATCTTAATCGCTGATGTCAACATTAATATCTTCGTTGATATATAGTCACTGATAATCAAAATCACGGGTGAACAAATGGCCAAGGTTGGAAATATGAGTGACGATGCAGCAGTTGGAAGAATATACTTCGCTGACCATAGACTATCAATCATCAATATCGCTGATGTTTGCAGAGTGTTTGTAATCACCGAACTGTGTATGTCGTGAGTGAAAAAATGTCATCTGAATGCCGAAAATATTCCTTCCTTTATACTTGGCGTGGAGAACAAATTTATCCCAGTCGGCCATAATGTTTTCTTTGATTTTGGCGCCCAAATTATAGTATAGGTCCAGTCCTATATCACACGCTTACACTTTGCATGGGATTTTGCAAAATGTTTTATCCATAGATGTTCAAACAGAAAGGGCCCAGCCCTTTATTAATCTTTTAAATTGAAGATATAAAAGATTAAGATTAATTTATCTTTTAAGGCTAGAATTCAATCTAGCTATTAGAAATTAACAATACCCCCACCATTAACACTCCTATAATATGTCCAAAACAAGAGAGAAAGAATTAAGCTGAGATAAAGTAGCATCAGCGATTTGTTGAAGAAAATATTTATCTTAACTAAGTCGTAACAAGCATTGATTCTGGCAGCCATGAGTTATGAAGAGGCAGCATCTTAACTAAGTCTTAATATGCATTGATTCAGGCAGCCACGAGTTATGAAGAGGCAGCAGTAAGTTTAGAAGGGATGCCTCATTATGAAGAAGACATTCTTGAACAAGGGTTGTGTCCATTTGCCTCCCCTTGAGGGCTATTTAAGGCAGGCCCTCATTTGAAAGAAAGCATCTATCAGATCAGAAAGTTTAAAATATAAATCAAATTCAGAAATACATCAACACTTCATATTTAACAAGAATAATTTGGTATGCAATATAAATCTATTGTCTAATCTCATGTATGAATCATTGATTTATTATTGGATTAATTTGTCAATCCGCCAATGAGATAGAATTAGTAATTATTCAACAGTTCTAATAGAGCAACCTTATTAGAATCAGAAAAGGAAATACAATTGGGATGCAGGAGTACGGGTCCTACCCATTAAGTTGATGCTCATTGAGTTGTTTACTTGTGGCCCTGTGGGCTCCCATTGAGTTGGTACTTATGGGCCACAGAGTTGGATTAGCTGGTTGGTTGTTTGACGCTCTTGGGCTTGATTGCAGAGGATAGTCTCTCGACATCGTATGGTGTTTTCCATCAAGTTTCTAATATGGTTGAAGCTATCTTGTGCATGTTAACAAATAAGAATCTTCATTATCATTATATTTAATGTTAATTAACTATTTTTCCTAAATTCAATTACTGTTGTGTAACCTAGTGAAAGAATCTTGTAAATTAATTGTATTTTTTTTTGGATTTGTTATCTTTTAGGTACATTAGGTATATCCCAGAAGGGGGACATGACAACCTAATAATTTTCAGGTAGTTTATTTAGGTGCATATTAAAATCTATGGGTCTCTGCCAGGGGTTTCTACAGTTGATGGTTTAGTTACAAAAATGATTGTTCATAAGTGGGCCCTAACTTAAACAATTAAACAAAATGGGTCAAAATCTGTTCAGTGCTCTACTAGTAATGATTCACTCCATAATTTATAATGTTGTGAGATACTTTATAACTGAATCTTATTGATATACACTAAATTGTCATAAAAATAATAAAATTTAAAAGCACAGACCGCTGAAGCCGAATTTTATATATTTATTTGTGGTGACAATCTAAAATCTTTTACTGTTGGTTTATGAAATGTAAAATTTGTATTTGGATTGTTAATACAATAAAATAGTTTTGAAAAAACATCACCACTGTGGACTTATATTCTGAGGACGTTATTTGGTTGAGATTTGTTTGAAATTATGGAGAAAAACACAGTGTTCCCCTTGACTTTGGCAAGTATGTCATCTTCAATGGCTTGTTGCAGTTCATCGTATATACAAAGGAGAAGAATACTATTCTGTCAACAAATCCTCCTACTGTAAGTTCCTCACGTGTTTGCTTTTACATATATATTTGTTTTCTCTTTCTATGCATTCCTTCTACTGATATTAACACCTGAATTTCAATTTACAAATGTTTGGTCAGTTCTTGTTTATTGTTAACAGTTCAGAAAACACTAGTAGCCAACTGGGATTAGATAACTATGAGGGTGTTCTTCTATACTTAGTTTATTAGTTCACGTTTCTAAGAATTACTGATGACTAAAGGACATCCAATCTTGAGCTGATCATAGACTGTATGAGTATATTCTTGTAAATGAATATAACATACCAAAAGTCATAGAATTGACAGCCAGGGGGTTCACTTCCATATCTGTTTCATTTAAATCAGTTTTCTGTTATTTGCTTCCACTCAGTCACATCAAATTGCTTCTTTAATATGAAACCTGTGGTTATAAAATCACATTCTTCCTTCCAAGTATGAGCAGTACTATCCAAGGCCTTCTGGTTGCTTCTGATATATATTTGGTTAATTTTTTCAAAGGACAATCAAATTTTAGAAGCAGCAATACAGATTGGATATATGATGTCTTTGATTTTCTTTGCAATTTCACTGTCAACACTATGCTGTTCCAGTAGATAATGCCAAGCATATTTTGGAAGCATGGTCTGGCTTTGACATCGACAACTATAATATCTATGTTGATGCAGATCTTACATGATTCCGGGTGGAGGAGCTTTGGAAAGCTCATACTCAGTTTGTAGCTGCCAGGAAATAAAATAAGTGGTTTGTTGTGAGAAACTGTTGGGCTATCATTTGTGATTCTTCCTGCCCTTGATGATCACACCCTAGATTGTCAACATGACATCAAGCTCAGTTCACAATGGCCCTTGGCAGCCTCTCCATTGCTTGTTGTGGTCTTCTTCGGGTATCTTCTAGAATGTTATTGTTTCATAGGATCTCATCTTCCTCATCGAGAGCCATGAGAACTCGGAATCAGCCCTCCCTCTAGCGACATAGTGTTTGTGGGTTTCAGCTTCTCATCTTGAGACTTGCAGAACCTGTGGAGTTTGTGGTTTTGGTTGTGTGGCTTGCCTCATTTAGGATAGCCTGAAGCCAAGCGTTTCACTTCTTATTTTTGATGTCCACCCTAGATACATGTTGCTATAGGTGGAGTTTGTGGTTTTGGTTGTGTGGCTTGCCTCATTTAGGATAGCCTGAAGCCAAGCGTTTCACTTCTTATTTTTGATGTCCACCCTAGATACATGTTGCTGTAGGTATAGGATGGTCACCTTTTAAGATGTCTTCTAAGCTGTTTGCTACTTGCTCTTACCACATCTCAATTTGTCATTCATGTTGACGGAGATGCATTCCTTAATCTGCATCTAGAGATCCATTGGTACTCCTGGTACTCCTGAATTATGTCTTAATGAGTTTGATCTTGAGGAATCTGGTTTACAGAGAGCCTCTGTTGATAGGAATTCTACAAGAATGGAATATGGGAGGCACCTTCGTAATGTGCTTCCTCACTTCCACACTTTGGTAGATTCACATGTTTTCCCCATGGCAGTGGTATGAGCATTGTGGACTATGTTCTCACTAATAGGTCCCCATCCTTTGCATATATGTTTTTCCAATTTTCTCCTTAGCCCCCCCTTGTTGACCATGATGTCATGAAATTCACCATCTATTTTGGTTCTCACCCTTCTACCCCTCCTCTTCCACCTCACCCCCAACATTAGACATGCCACAATCCACTTTTTTGATGACTATACCATTGACTATATTGCCCTTGTTTTCCTTCTCGTGCTTGGGTTTTAGTCTCTCTTTCCACCATCAAATCCATGTACGAGTTCTCATGTTAAGCCCTTCGGATGTTGCCTTCGATGCTTGCCACCACACGACCCATTAATATAGATCCCCTTTCCATCATGGATTCTACCCCATGATATCATGGTATGATGATGAATGTGAATACTTTCATAGGAGACTTCAGTTTTCCCCATCCCATGACTCTTCCTTCATGCAAAACCTTTGTAGTGAGAACCGTTGTCTTCTTTGACATAAGAAACATGAATTTATTGCATCTAGACAATGTGCAACTCCTGCTGATCTCCATTGCTCACTTAAGAGCTTTTGGTGTACAATTGTTTTGACAAAAAAATCACAGTTTTTAACATCATTCTTTACACATGGGTTTCCTGTGCTAGTTCCCTCTATTATGTTCCAAATAATCTTGTTATCATCGCCTCCACTTCTATGCCATCCTCTACCTTCTCAACTTTCTCTCTCAAGAGAGCAATTTGAAGTTTTGCACTAGAAAAACAATAGATTGCAAGGGTTGCCAAGCTAAATTCATCGAGTATGGTGTAAACTTCTTTCCTTGACCCCCTTGCCATGCTCTTCGATGAGGTGGTGTGTTCAGGTTTTTCTCAGTCATGGGCCCAATGCATTATTCACTGTATTCATAAGTCTGGGCATCTCTTTATCCTTGGCAACAACATGACCATTATGATTGGGCATACATTTGTCAAACTTTATGCCATGGTGTTGGACATGCCACTGTCTGGGTACTTGGAAAGAAATAATATCAGAGCTAGGGGATAGGCTGGTTTCAAGAGCGACTAGTAGAATATTGATTACATTTTTAGACAATAATTTTGCTGCCATACACTTCCAACTTTTGAATATCAATGCTCATGCATATACAAGTGACATCTGGAAGCTTTTTGAGGAAGAGAAAAACCAAAGGCAGCTACATCTTCACTAATGGTATTATGTGTTGTGTAAAAGAAAGGTCACTGAAGAATTCTGACGCGATAACATCATAGCAGAAGGTTCAATCCAAAGAGGAATCATGGCTACGAAATTCTGAGTGGGATTAATAGTGATTACACACAGTTTCATAAATACACCAGCATGGTTAACTAACCAAGACCACTGAAGAAAAATGTTATCTTTGTCCTTTCTGGTAGAGAAGATCATCACAACATGATGGAGTTAGATATTTAACTGGATTAAGCGGTGATAGGGAAAGATCAACTTGTGTTGCAGTAGAACAACTAGTAGTTAATCTGTCTAAAGCACAGATAGCTGAATTTCAAATAGAATGTTGTAAAGCAACTCAGTTTGGTCTGTTTAGAATAGAATTGCATTTTCTACATCTCCAACTAACAGTGTTCAAAATTGCTGATGGAATCATTCATTAACTTCTCAAAATAGTTACATGGGGAATTCAACACAGACTTAAGAGTGTTGTGTCAAGAAAGGCTGCAAATCTTGACATGGTTTTAAAACTGATTAATCTGCCTAGTCAATGTATTGGCATAACATAAACTTCTCCTTCAGTTTCCAAGCAAGATAGAGAAACTATGTGGAGTGCAGCACAAGCAGAACCATTTGGTGATCATAAATGTTCAAATATTGTTAGTAGGATTTTGGGAGTACTTTTAGCCAACGCCCTTCTGTGTTCCCCCTTCTGTGTTCCAGTGTTTTCCCTGCCCCCAAAAAAGGTGACTTGGTGGAATGTATAATTAAGGGCTTCACATGTTTTATAGATCTGTTTAGTCTGCCCAGTCAATTTATGAGCATAGCATATAATTTCTACTTGAGTTTGCAAACAGGATAGAGAAATTACATTTAGCGCATCACAATCAACACCGCTTGGAGAACATAGGTTGTGGTGGCAATCCTCACCCTTGGTTACCTGTTCACTCCCTCTTTCATGTCTCCATGTCTAGTTCTTCGCTATTTTTCTATACAAATATTGTTTGTGGGATTTTGGGGGTACTTCTAGCTATTCCCTACTATTTTCCAATGTTTTCCTTGTTTCTTCAAAAAGAAAGAAAGTGGACCATATAATCAGGGTTTTACATGTTCAATAACTACAAGCCCATGCACAATGACATCAAAACTATATTGGAGGTTCAGATAGAGCTTCAAAAGGAAATGCATGGACCATCAGAGCCTACAGGCCACTTTCTGGCATAGCTTATCTCTACCTTTAATTTCTATCTTTCTTAGCTATTCTCTAAAAATCCTTATTTTCTGAGAGGCCCATTCTAATTAGTATCAGTCAACTGCTTGACTAAATCAAGCCATTAAAGAGGCAAACAAGCTTCTACAGCAGCAATTGGTAACATTACCACTGAACTCTTACTCATTCTGCCACATATCTTTTGGCAAGATGCAGTCATTCCTGGTTTTATTTGATACCACAAGTTACAGTTTTATGGCTGTCTCCCACTGATATGTGAATACTGGCAGATTGTGCATAGAAAGCAATAATCTATATTAATGTCCACAGATGATCAAAAGTAGCTCAATGGGACTAAAGGATACATCATTTAACAATAGAAAGTTCAAGGAAGAGAAAACCCTAGAAGTAAAATAATAAAAGCACAAGAGAAAATAAAGCATTTTTCCACTAACAAATAGCAATGACGGGCAAGAAAGAGCCCCAAAAACATGTGCCAATAAAGGCTACAAGGAAATCTGATAAAATAACTTTGACAGTGTTTGAAGTGGAGCAGTTGTTAGACCATTGAAGGTTACTGTGAAAGATTTGACAATGCTTGTTGGGGAGTATCCAAGAACAGAGAGGTCAGGTTGGGATATCCTAGAAGGAAGCAAAGTTCTTTCTCTAGATATTACCTTAATGTCTAAGGCTGGTATAGCTTCCATAGTAGAAAAGAAACTTGTAATAAGAGTTTGCACAGTAGATCCATGTCAGCAGCAGGGGCTGAGTCATATTGGCATGAAGGAGTAGAGCTTTGAGGCTAAGGGAGAGCAAGCATTTGAGTAATTTGAGTTGTAATGATGTGGTGAGAGAAGCACCACCGAACTAATCTATTAACTCTAACATGTGAAGTATTGGTATTCAAAGGGTGTTTTCTGTTGCCTATTGCTTGGGTGTAGGTTACAAAAGAGAGGTGATCAACACGGGGGCTCTAAAACTTCTATATACCCGTTATAGGAATTTGCACTAGAGGGTGATAGCTGAAGAGCACGCAAAAAATACTGAGGGGGCGAAGGTGGGAGGGAGGGGTAAATCAGTATTTTAAACTTTTAAAACATAAAACCACATAAAACATAGGGAACAAACATTAAAACACAAATACTGAATTTCATGTGGAAAACCCTTTCGGGTAAAAAACCTCGACTTCCATTAAAAAATGGGCACCAACTTAGATTACATAAGTGAGCACCAATTCATAGAGAGCACCAACTCCCAGAGAGCACCAACCCTCCTTGAAGCACCAACTTTGATCAGCTAGGCACCGACCTCAGTTTGAGCACCAACTCAAAAATACACTACATCTCAGAATAACATACCCAACAATATATAAGAATAATGCACAACTCCTTCAATCCTTGTGTAAAGACCTTAAGGTCTATATGATCTGAATTTTGTTTTTTTGAACTATTTAATCCTCAAAATAAATAACTGATTACACAATATTGATTCAGGAAAAGAAATAGTCAATAATACTTATGCAGATCCAAATCTTTAAATAACAAGTTTTATCCAATAACTGTAAATTCAGGAATATATTTGTATTTGAAACTGATATAGATTTTCTTCCCAACAGTAATTAAAGCTTTCAGATTACACATAACTCAATATAGAGTTCGAACAGTAACACAACAAAGAATAACTCTTGAGGGTTTCGTCCCAAGACCATGTAGAGCTCGAACAACAACATACAACAGCAAAGGTGATCTCTTGGGGGTTCCGTCCCAAGATCCGAAACATGCACAACGACAAACCAAAATATTAAACATGACCAAAAAATCTAGCAAGATCTTCTATATATACCTACTTGGGGTGGTTAATTAACTTGCTGTGCAAGGCAAGTAAACAATTTGATTCGGCCCCTTTGTAGAAGTCGGTAGAAGATGCAAAACATAAATAAAACAAAACAATAATCTAATTTCCTTCTAGGAGACAACTGCCATAACAAGACAATACAAATCTAATTTCCTACTAGGAGACAATTGTTGCTACAAGACAAAATTGGGCTTCTTCAAGAAGTCGGTGGTTTTTACTAGAAACTTCAAAACCAAAATCTGATTCTTTGCTTCCTACACAAGATAAGACTACTCAGCTGGCAGCAATTTGATCTTTTCTTGATTTTTCTTGAAGGAGATAAAACTTCATAGTTGGCAACCAAAACTATCCTCTAGGCCAGGTGGCCTCAACTTTATGGGTTCATTACAGTCCTCCCATCCCCTAATTGCTTGACCCTAAGCAATTTCAGGTTAGGGTGTTTGAAGATTTCAATTCCTTTCTAGGTTGTCTTCTGGTGGTAGGCCCTTACACTTGATTAAGTATTTTGGAATAGACCTCAAGGTCTATATGATCTTTTCTGAACTATTTAATCCTCAAAATAAATAACTGATTACACAATATTGATTCACGAAAAGAAATAGTCAATAATACTTATGCAGATCCAAATCATTAAATAACAAGTTTTACCCAATAACTGTAAATTCAGGAATATATTTGTATTTGAAACTGATATAGAATTTTTTTCACAACAGTAATTTAAGCTTTCAGATTACACAAAACTCAATATAGAGTTTGAACAGTAACACAACAAAGAATAACTCTTGAGGGTTTTGTCCCAAGACCATGTAGAGCTCGAACAACAACATACAACAACAAAGGTGATCTCTTGGGGGTTCCGTCCCAAGATCTGAAACATGCACAAAGGCAAATCAAAATATTAAACATGACCAAAAAACCTAGCAAGATCTATATATTCCTACATGGGGTGGTTCATTAACTTGCCATGCAAGGCAAGTAAATAATCTGATTTGGCCCCTTTCTAGAAGTTGGTAGAAGATGCAAAATAAAAATAAAACAAAACAATAATCTAATTTCCTTCTAGGAAACAACTGCCATAACAAGACAAAACAAATCTAATTTCCTACTAGGAGACAATTGTCACTACAAGACAAATTTGGGCTTCTACAAGAAGTCGGTGGTTTTTACTAGAAACTTCAAGACCAAAATCTGATTCCTTGCTTCCTACACAAGAGAAGAATGCTTAGCTGGCAGCAATTTGATCTTTTCTTGATTTTTCTTGAAGGAGATAAAACTTCATAGTTGGCAACCAAAACTATTCTCCAGGCCAGGTGGCCTCAACTTTATGGGTTCATTACAACCCTCCCATCCCCTAATTGCTTGACCTCAAGCAATTTCAAGTTAGGGTGTTTGAAGATTTCAATTCCTTTCCAGGTTGTGTCTTTTGGTGGTAGGCCCTTACACATGATTAAGTATTTTGGAATAGCTATGTTAAGTAATCTCTTATTTACATCCATAACAGATTCAGGTTCAAGTATCAATTTTCCTTCATAGTCTAGCTCACAAGAAACCTGTCCCACCTCACTAATCACCCGGTAAGGACCATAAAAGCGTGATTTTAGCTTCTCTTTTTCGCTTCCCTTCATAGATGATTGTCTGAAAGGCTGTAACCTCAGAAACACCAAATTATCCTCTCCAAATGCTCTATGTTTGATATCTAATTGCATACAACTTTTGTCAACTTTGGGCTTGTTGCAAGTTTTCTTTGACGGCTTCTAGAATATCTTTGATTTGCTGAATCAAATCTTGAGCACTAGGTACTCTACTATAAATGAGAATCTAATCCACAAAAGAAGTTGTATCATAGCCACACAACACTATAAAGGGGAACATTCCAATCGACGTAAGGTAAGTTGTATTGTAGCAGTATTCCCCAAAATTGTTTGTCCTCGAGCCATTACATGTGTCAACTCTGCAGTGACTCCAAATACACCAGTCAATACCCGGATCCCAAATTAATCTAGGACCTTGGTATGTTTTCCCTTGTACGTCTCCTTTAAACTTCCGTTGCTCCACTCTGATAAAAACATCGCCATGCTCCAACTTGTGAAACAACGAATCATGATCCCAATGAAATACTATACCAAACATACCAATGCCAAGATGCCAAATCATCACGTTGTCATATTCATCAAATATGAGAGGATAGAAATATCTCGAAGGGCTATTAGCATAAGCCTCTCCTACTTCAAATGATCTCCCATGGATGTGAAAAATAATCATCCTAAGTGCATGATCAGTCATGCCAAACCACCATATTCGACTGTTATGAATCAGAACAACATTTATCCAACTGAGAACCTTGCTCCAAATGAAGCAAATAGTACCTCTAATGACAAGGGATGATGGTGTCTCATCAATGTGCCAACCTTCATAAGAGAGAAGATGAGACAAACCTTCCCAATTCCACCAATATTCTGAAATCTTTGTGATAAGTAGTACAAAGCTGTTAAGATTTAGGATAGCTGCAAATGTAATAGAACTCTATGTTGTATGTGTTTTCCAAATGCAACAATCTCTCTTTCATATATATTGGGAACGGGGCTAGGAGAGACATGTCCCTTCATGGGACATGTCTATTCATTATTATTTAAAGAAAGGACATGCCTCTTCCCATTAATTATAATTTAATCAATCTTATAATGTTTCATCAATCAATTATTAATTAAGAATAATATAATAATTTAATATTGAATATTAAATTTCATATGATTAATAATAATATAACATATATAATATATTATTATTAATCAACATATATTATATGTATTCTAATGATCATACAACTGAAGCTACAAACACTAACACTCCCTCTTAGCTAGGGAGGATGGTCAAACAAAATGTGTAGTGGTCTCACGTGTCAACACCTATGACCCTCACCATAGCTACACAAAACATCAACACTCCCTCTTAGCTAGAGAAGATAAAATCCATCAAAATGCAATTAACGAAAGATCCATTACTTTTAAGAAAGAAGATATCACCTCATCGTGATATCAAGAGATATGGTCTGACCAAGAATATCAAGTCTCATGATATTCACCATAACTCAAAAATTTCCATAGGTAATGTATCCTCAATGTAAGGTATCATCTATTGTGATCTGTTTCAGCCATTACACAATGTCTATCACAATAGAAGGTCAATGGTCTATTTAAGGAACTGAATCCACCATGCAGGAAATCATCTATTGTGGTCTGTTTCAGCCATCACAATAGAAGGTCAATGGTCTGTATAAGGAACTGAATCCACCATACAGGAAATCATCTATTGTGATCTGTTTCAGCCATCACATGACGTCTATCACAATAGAAGGTCAATGGTCTGTTTAAGGAACTAAATCTAGCATGTAGGAAATCATCTATTGTGATCTGTTTCAGCCATCACATGATGTCTATCACAATAGAAGGTCAATGGTCTGTTTAAGGAATTGAATCCACCATGCAGGAAATCATCTATTGTGATCTGTTTCAGCCATCACACGATGTCTATCACAATAGAAGGTCAAGTTATTGTAAGATCGTCACCTTTCTATAACTCTTATAAATACAAGTGATAATCATTTGGAAGTCGTCACTTCCTCATGATGTACACAGGGGGCAGGGCCATTAAAAATATGGATTAGCGCACATGACATCCATCATGCCTCAGCGTAGAGGGTGAAAACAAGGGATTTCACCTCGAACTTCTCTCACAGAGAATAACTCATTCAGTAGATATCAATATGTTGATCATCCAAGATTGCTTAAGAAGAACTGTCAGACTCCCTCTGAGTCTGATATCAATATTCTTATCTCCTCGTCCAAAGTTACCTCAAAAGAGTCAGACTCCCTCTGAGTCTGATATCAATCTTCTTTTTTCTGCAAGAGCATCTCCAGAAAAGATCAAGGCAAATATCTCTTATAGTACGTATAGAAATACAAATGAGAGAGAGACTATAATGAGTAGATAAATGTAATATTCAAGGATAATAAATACTTATCTGCGCATCAACATCCTTTACACAAGTTGCTTCAATGAAGGTCCATATACATCAAATCATAAAACACCTTCTCAGATTATTTTAGAGACATCTCCCCTTTGAATTATCTCCCCACTAAGGATGGTTCAAATGGAAATGTAATATTGGTTATTATTCTCCCCACACAATGTACAATTCCCACTCTTATATCGTTGAACAATTCTCATGTCTTCTTATGAAATGACTTGATTTCTCCAAGAGAGGTGACACTCTATAATTGATGCTTTCTTTCTAGAAAGAGACATCCTTCCTTGAATACATTCTTCTTTGTTAAAACTTAATGCTTGACCACGATCATAACAAATTAATATATCTCTTTAATGAAAGCCACTTTCAGGAATTTCACATAGACCCGTACACAATCCGTCATAACTTTTGAACCCCATATATCTCTCCAATCGCTCTGGTGGGATTCTTAAAAATTTGTTTTTCCCCAACATATCCAAAATTCGGAAAAATCCAACGGTGGATTTGTGAGATATGGTCCCTTTACTGAGATTATATTTTTTGAGACAATCACACATTCATCATCAACAAACTACTCACTTATATTTGCGGTCTGGCTCTGATACCATGTTAAGTTTTTAGGATAGCTGCAAATGTAATATCACTCTATGTTGTATGTGTTTTCCAAATGCAACAATCTCTCTTTCATTTATATTGGGAATGAGGCTAGGAGAGACA
>MU223249.1:76493-98597 GCA_018584345.1 Thuja plicata
AATCCCTCAACTTTTAATTAAAAGGTAATATATTTTTGTATCCCATTTCATGTACTCCATCATGTCATCAATTATTGGGCATGGAGTTTAGGATGCCATTTTTAGAGTTTTATCACTATATAGGACTAAATTTTGCCAAAAATTTAGAGCTCCAACAGGCTCTTTCTGGGGATGTATGCTCCCTGTGAGCATAGCGAGATCTCAATTATCTCGGGAGAAGCAGACCAAGTATCTACTCTTTACTTGATGTAAATTGAAGATTGGGTGGTCCCAGGCCCCCAAAAAGTGAACACTGCTATTTCCCTCTGTCAAAATTTCATTCTGTTCATGTAACACTTCGAATCTCCTGAATATGATATTATATTGTTCCTTATCTTTATCAACAAGAGTTTGAAAATAAATAAATCTCAGAATTATTTAGCCCCAACATCTGATCCCTTGATGTATTAGATATATCATCCTTATAGAGAATACTTATTGGTTCCACTTCATCAATGCAGTCTTTGTCTTTTGATTTATGTTTTTTCTTTGAGAAATCATCAGGTGCACTGTGTTCTTTGTTGGATGGAGGATCCTTGTGCATATGATCAGTCATATAAGTATCTAAACTAAGTTCTTCTGCTTGGATGTTTCCTTTCACACAATCTGCCTCATTTCCATTCTCCAGATATTGTTTCTCCTCACATAAAGGTTTTGAAGGTAACTCATATTTAGGAACTATTACTTCTTTTATATCAAGAATCTGATCAAGTGGGATACTTGGATAATTTTCAGTACTTTTCTTCAACATATTCTCATCATTATGCTTTGTTATTACAGTCTCATCTTTAGAAGTTTGATATAAATCTCGCTCATAGGATGAACTGAATGATATCTTACCTTCTGAATGTATATTTTGAGTGTTATCAACTTCAAAATCATCATTAGGCCTGCTACCTTCATCATGATGTTGATATATTTGATTGTATAGAAAATCTCCTTCACATAATGGATTCCAGAACATAGAGAACACTGATTTATCTTCCTCTACTTCCTCTTCAAACAGTGGATTCAAGAACATAGAAAATTCAAGCACACCTTCATGAGAGTTTTCATCAGGATCATTGGATGTTTCATCAATAAGACTAATATCTTCATTGACATTATTTTTTGAAACTTCCTACTGTTCATATGTTGTATGCTGTTCTATTTTATCTCCTCTATTTGATTTTTGGAAGTTATCATCTCCTTCGTCTAGTACTCCCTGAATATATACTGATCCATTAACTTGCTTATCATGATGAAAAAAAATGACCACTCTTCTCAACATGTTTTTGATATTCCATGTCTAACAAAGCTGAAATTTCTTTTGTACTCAAAAACTTTTCTTCCTCATCATCATGGTCATTGATACCTGTTTCCATACACATCTCATCATGTACAAATTCTTCTTCAAGTTGATCCGATTTTTCTTCCTCATAATCCATGCTATCTTCTTTCCCACTGAGATAATTATCAAGCATAAGGCCTTGTTCAATCTGATCATAAGCCTCATCTTCTCTTTCTTCATCATCCTTTTCTAATATCTGAAAAAGGGGCTTCAAAACAGGGTCATATAGTGAGATTCTTAACTCCAAAAACTTTCTTACTAATTCCTCGCTTAAAGGCATGATGTCAGCTGTAATCTCTTTTAAAATGCTTACCATCCTTATGAACAAATATGTTGTAGACTCCCCCTCAAATCTTTCCAAACTAAAAAATGCATCCAAAGGAGACATGTAAGAGTCCTCTTCCATATTGTGATCTTGAATCTCGTCCTATTCATAATGCATGTCATCTTCACTTGCATCATGAAACATATCAAGAAACCATTGCTCAAACTCTCTCCGTGATGAGATGCTTTGTTCAGGCGTCATACTAAAAAGCAAACCTGCATGATCTGTCAATGCTCTTACAAATAGTTTCATAATCACATCTTCTGCATAGATATGACAATCTTCAATAAATTTACAAAATGCCTGCAAATGCTCCATTGGTGATTCTGATCCATCTCCACAAAATTTTGGAACATATTTTTTAGTTTAAAAAGAAAATCTTTCTGATCACCAGGGATGTTATCGAAACTCAATGGTCTATATACTTCAATAATAAATTTTGGTCTTGGGTCACAAAAGTTTGATACTTTATGTGAATATGTATTCTGGTACATACTGAATATCTGAATTTGTAGTAACTTATTTCTTTATACATTAGGTTCTTGTCAATAGAGTCGCCACCTTTTTAAAGAGGACAACTTTACTTATCTCCTTCTATGTCTTCTCCCTCAGTAGAGTCACTGACTGAAATGTTTTGTTAAATAGAGTCGCCACCTTCTTGCCAGAAGGAAAAAACTTACTGTCTTCTGAGTTCTTATCTCCAGTAGAGTCTTAATTATATCACCAGAGCTTCTAGGTAATCTTCAACATTGTCTTTCATAGACAACTCCCTAGCAGAATCACCAATTTGTTGGTGCCCAAAAACGATGGTTTGGATTTCCTATGGACTTGCCAATCCAATGCTGGGAAACCCAATTGTTTTTGCCAACTAACAAGTTCAACCAAATGGAGGTTTGAACTTCTGCAATTCTGGCTCTACAAAGCCAAGGCTGGTAGGCCTGTACCTTAACCAAATCTATTGATTCAAAGGCTCTTTATAGCAGATAACTGAATATAAAACTTGTGGATTCTCTCAAGGTGACAAGTAAACTTGAGAGGAATCAAATTGTAAGTATCTCAATCAATTGTATATTGAATGTTGCAAAAACTGAAATGCTTTGATTGATAGTAAATGTTTGACAAAAGGTATATAAAATGAAATATATCAAAGGAATAAAATATCACAAACTTTGAACAATGAACTGAATGACTATATTCCAATTATTGATAAGATCAGTGCCTTGCTCCTACTTGGGCAATAGAGTCAATTCTATATCAGTCCTACGTACACCTCAAAGACAGTTTTAATAACTTGTATATAACAAGACCATCATTTCAAGGGCTTCTACATGAATTATAATTGAAACCAAATTATACGTTTAGTTCTACTGAATTTAATTGTCTTTGAGAGACCAATAGAACAGAGGAAAGTTTGTCAACCACACCTTTCAGCTGATGATCAAACTGTATATGTATTTCAATTTACAAATAACATGAGAATTCAACATAATGAAACAATCTATCTAAATAGATTTATCTGAGAGACTAACTGAAAAGAATTAAAAACTATTACCATAAGTGAAAGAAAAAACACTTATCTCTTTATTAATGTTGGAAAAATAGTACATTAAAGTTCATGTTGCAATTGTGATCAAATTCTATTATACAATGTGTTTCTTCTCCTTTTTTTGTTTACATTTTACACCACATATATATGTGGATCAATGGTTTTCACACCCCTTTAGGGTGAAGAGACACCACCCTATGTTAAAATTTAAAAACTTCTTTTGAAAAAACTAATCAACAAACTAACTAATAACTACCTATCTTTCGGATTTGGCTTTGGCCGAAAATCCAAAACAGATTGTACGAACATAAGATTTTTAATGGAGATAGGAAATTTGATTTTCCGAACTGGGTCTGTTTTAAATTTTCAATTTTTGATTGGTTTCATTCTCTGTCGACATCATATTTTCAGCAGGTTGAAATTCCAGCATCTCTGAAACCTTCGCTTACAGAATTTTGATTGTTCCTGTCACAGAATCTTCCTTCCTCAATCCTTCAACTTTTAATTAAAAAGTAATATATTTCTGTATCCCATTTCATGTACTCCATCATGTTATCAATTATTGGGCATGGAGTTTAGGATGCCATTTTTAGAGTTTTATCACTATATAGGATTCTAAAGGCAAAATTTAGAGCTCCAATAGGAAGATTATAGACAACTGAACTATATCGGGTTTGCGTCCAGATAGTTGCTGCGATAGGGATTTTGTCCTGGAACAATTGTTCGGTTTTGCAGAGCAAAGAAATTACAATCGTTGATCAAGAATGCCCTCTCGTCGTGCAATTTCCTTCAATCAACCTGATCAAACCAAGAAAGCAGTTTTTTGCTTTCTTTCCAACTTTGAAAGCCAACCGTCGGCAACTCCTAATCTCACTCCTACACACCTTGTCAAAAAGTGGCTTAGCTGGCTGAGATAAACTAGAGTTGATAAGAGGAAGGATTAAATCAAATGCCACTTAAAAATGGTCCCACAATCATGACTGAAAAATAGGGACTTAAGTGAATTAAATAATTTCACATCAGCACTCTAGCTTTTTTGCCAATTATTTAAAATATCACCATGCCCCTTTATCAATATATACTTAGCCTATGAGGGACAAGAATTAGGCTAATATCTTTATTTAATTATCTACAGCTAAACCAGAGGAGACATTACAATCCTCCCTTCCATGAGATTGCTTGCCCACAAGAAATGCATCACTGTACCACCACAATCCCAAACAAACCGTATACAGAGCACTGATTGCTCCCGCTGCTCCACTCTGATATAAATGCTCAAGCACCACAAACCATGAAGCAACATATTGGAATCCATGTGGAATAATGTACCAAATAAATCAGTACCCGGATCCCATATCAAAATGAAGAATCTGCTGTAGGAGATGAAGTAGGAGAATGTCAAATGACCACCATGAAGTAACCATATAAGCATGTAGAATATTAAAACAATGTGAAAGGGAACCCCCACATGCCAATTAACCAACATAAATGGCCACCCAACTTTGCTGTTATAACGCTGATCAACAATATATGTGGTATCAAACATGTCAATAAACCAATGCCAATCAAGAAAAATCACTCTACACTCATTCTCTATCCCAGGACCCAAAGGTATACCTTCAAACACTCCCATACTGCTGGGAAACTGATGTAGACATTGAAAAGTCCAGATATGCCATACAATTCCAACTTGGACAACCACTAGACATTAAAAAATCAAGTGATGTGAAGTCACCAATCAACAAGGATATCGTTGACATATCGAAAAAATCATGAGACAACCCCATAAAGAAAATATGCGTGCCATCAATGCTCATTAAAGACAACTCTTGAGTGGCTGGCCCACTAAGAGAGTCATCATTCAAACCCCTATCACCATCGTGAGAACGATCAAATACCTCAACTGGAAATTCTGAATTAAGCAACTCATGTCTCACATCATCAAATGAATGGTGAAGATCACAACCATGTTGAAGATTGATCTTGGCTTGCTTTGCCCTTTCTAGCCAATCATCATTAATCATTTGGGACTGAGTTATATATCAGCTGCTCCAAAATGTCTAAACCCAGTCCTTGGTGGCAAATCTTCAATTGAGACAAGTACCTTTTTCTTGTAAACTTCATGCTCAACCTTTCTATCTTGAATACCAATGCTAGAGGTCGTCTCTTCTTTATATCTTGAATACCACTGAAGAAATGCCCCACACATGTCGATACTACAATCCCAAATCTTTGCATTGTCATATCCATCCATCATGTCAATACTCATTATATTGCTGCTGTGAACCTGTACATCATCTAACCAGCTGAGAACTTCACTCCAAATGAAGACACAATTGCTACCAACAACCAATGCTGTTAGGAATTCATGAATGAGCCAATCTTCAGCAAGGAAAGTGTGTTGAATACCTTTCCAAGACCTCCAAACAGCTGCTGTAACTTTATCTATATTTCCGCAAATTAGTGTGCCTTCATTAAAGGTTGCTAAGTAAATGTTTTGTTTAGCCATGCAACCAACAAGGTCTCTTATGTTTTGATCCTCATAGTCCAATTTAATATCTTAAAAGATTGAATCTCCAATCAATAAGTACATCGTGGCCCTATCATATGAAAGAGGTGACAGGTCCACTGATGAACGGGAGATGTTTCTATTTCTCAACAAAGACGGCCTTTTTGTGGCTGGTCCACTATGTACGCAACCAAATATCTCATCAACTCTAGGTAGGGAAGGATAAACTTCACACTTGATTATCCCAACTTGAATGTTCCCAACCCAAGATTCAAAGTTTGACTCATGAGATGAAAGAGAATTGCTGATCAAGCTCAGAAAATCAGGATTATACTCATAACTCTTCAAGATGTCTTCTTTGTCCTCTTCTTCCCTTAGAAGAATTAAAGATCTAAGATCCGATTCCCTTTGTTCACTTGTGTGATCTAGCTGATTGCAATGCTCTTTGACCCTTAGATGACGTTGTCTTGCTCGGCTAGCAAGCTTCTTTGCTTGGGTAGCTCTATGTAACCAATTTTCATTCAACCTTTGACAATGTTTTATATCAACTATTCCAAAGTACACAAAATCAGACTTATGGTGGGATGTATCAACCACATCATCATGTCTCATGCTTGTACATTGTGTACCATCAATGGTAGGTTGCATATCATTGATTTTATCCTGGCCAAAGGCTGCAATATCTTGAGAAAGATAGGTTGCATCATTGTTATCAATTTCAGAATCACTGTCATACTTTGGTGTCAAATCTGCAACAAGCTCTAATCTTTGATGTTGAAAGTCATAATCTGCATTTCCAATGTGCTCTTTGCCTTCAACCACAACCATGGAGAAATCACCATGATGAACCAAACATTATTATATTGTAAAACCCTATGCTTAGGTAATCTTCTAGTCCCTACAATCAACTCTCTAAAGCAAAATGCTTCATGCGACTTCAACAAGCAATCCTCCATTACTAGCATATGAATGAGACAAGTGAAATCTACCTCACTACATGACCATACATTATCACAATGTGATTTCTTACCAATGAATTGTGGAGCTGTCTTGTACGAGGGAATATAGGTGGAATCCACATCCCCGTGTAGTTGATCAATCAAAGTAGAGTTTACAAACTCTGTGGAAGCATCTTCCTCCACCCTGTGGCTGCCATCAAGACTCATGCGTTCCTTACTTGAGGCTGTAATTGTTGCTTCTTGCTTGTTCATATCCTCTTGAGCTTGCCGTTCTTTTGACTCTGATTGAGATTCTAATTCAAAATTCATTTCTTCTTTTCTTTTTCTTAGTTAATATCTATCAAAATTTTTGGTAGCCTTGACCTCCTCAGATTCACTTAATTATTCATCAAAAATTATGATTAGCTCCTCATTCACAGGAATAGCCAACCTTGATGAATTTTTATATTCATGAAATGTTAGGAAGATTCTTCTTCTTTTGATATATGTTATACCACTTAGCAATTTTAGTGACAACAATTTCACTTTCCTGTTCATCCATTTCTGTTTTCAGTGGGTTTCTTCCAATCCCTTCCACTTATTCTCTAGAACAACTTCTTGTATTGTACTTGTGTGGTTCAAGCACTCTGGAGTGTATAGAACCACTTTATATTGATATGCATTGGATTAGGTCCATTACGAGCAAAAAGCAATCATAATTTCTGCCATGCAACGAAAAAAACTGACATGCAACTGAAAATCCTCATAGACTGGCAGGGTCACTTTGCTCTGATACCATTGAAATGATCTTTCCTTGGGGTGTTAGCAGTTAAACCGAGAAAGACAACTATTTACTTGGAAAGAGATGGATTCACATAAATAACAAAAGAATACTTTAATTCCAAACACATAACTCTCACATCGATGAGTAATAGTCAATGGAATCTTTATCATAATCTGAGCCTGCAAATGTTTGTCTCCAATTTAAAACATCCAGAATATCGAACCCTTTTTCTATGAACAATAGTATCTCAGATTTTTAGTGGATACCCAAACTCGTTACCTGTTGAATGGATTGACCTTGGCTCAAGCTGCATGATATTTCTCCCAGTCTAACTCCTTGATTTGCTTTCATAGAACCACAGCCTGCTATATGGAAGATTATGGATGACTAAACTGTGCTGGGTCTGGGTCCAAACAGTTGCTGCTACAGGGATTTCGTTTGCAGAGCAAAGAAATAACAATTGTTGATCAAGAATGCCCTCTCTTCATGTGATTTCCTTAAATCAACCTCATCGAACCAAAAAGCATTTTTTTGCTTTCTTTCCAACTTTGAAAGCTAACTGTTGGCAGCTTCTAATCTCACTCCTACACGCTTTGTCAAAAAGCAGCTTAGCTGGCTGAGATAAACTTGAGTTGATAAGAGGAAAGATTAAATCAAATGCCACTTAAAAATGGCCCCACAATCATGTCTGAAAAATAGGGACTTAAGTGAATTAAATATTTTCACTTCAGCACTTCAGCTTTTTTGCCAATTATTTAAAATATCACCATGCCCCTTTATCAATAAATACTTAGCCTATGAGGGACGAGAATTAGGCTAATATCTTTATTTAATTATCTACAGCTAAACCAGAGGGGACATTACACCTTCCTTGTTGAGTAGATTCATTTCAGAGTCTACCATTGGACTTAAGGTGTAAGTTTTGGGTTCTTAAGAGCAGCTGTCAATCTAATAGAGCCGTCTACTCTGAACTTTCCAGCTGATTGAATGAGAGGCGAGTTTGTACTTCTGGCAGACGTCCAGTTTGAAGAGATTCCTTCTCGTTGAATATCCAATTGATGTGTACAGCCAAGCTCTCTGATATTTAGATCTGTGGCAAGGTTGGGATGACATATAAGGGTGAGGTATAGAGGTATTTCAATCACAGGCGTAGCACTTGAAGATCACAGCGATATGTACCTGTGGTAGGGCTGTTTGGAGTTCTATGTGACCATCCTCTGGCAGCCAGATTGAGGAGAAGTAGGATGTCTTTCCTTATCTTTTAGTGCTGGCGGTTTTGGAAGAGCTATGAAATCCGGATTTACTGAGATCCTCTTAAAGTATTCGAAGACGATCTGAAGTAAGCTTTGATTTCTCATTATTTGTAACCTTGGATACAAAGTAAGATTTGTTTCTCTCTAGCAAGTTTGACTTTCAATTCTGTAGCAGCAGGCAGTCCTTTATATCTTAAAAGCAAAAAGTGAATACCAATCAGTCGTTTGCATGCAAAATGTACGACGAAAAGTCTCTTTTGAATCTGATTCATTTTCAGTCTGTAAGACAGCCAAGTGTTTGTCTAAACATTCGTTTATATGTTGTGTTTGCTTCAAGTCTGAATTACATCTCTAAGTGTTTGAAGTTTTGCTATTTTTGTGAAGTTAGCTTACATGCCAAGTGTTTGTTAAAATGCTGAAGTATAAAGATTTTTTATTTGGTGAAGTTAAGTTCGGGTGCTAAGTGTTTGAGTTCATGCCTTCTTATTGCAAGTAAATATATCAGATTACTATTGCCATACAAGTGGTTGACATAATTCCTATGCAAAGTACTTGTAATTTGTATCGTGCTTGTGGCTCAAGAACTCAAAAATTTCAGTTCAGACCTTGCACACCGACTGTTTGACGAAATGCATATGACACAAATCTGAGAATTTCAGAGCCAAATAGGTAGGGGGTATTACATATACGACCTTGATTATTAACCTTTGACATCAATGACAAAATATTTAACAATAGCCTCGTGAAGAAAAAGAATTAGAGATCATTGCTTCAAATATTTGAGGAAAGTAGATAATGTTGCTTGAGTCTTTATAGAGGTAGTGATATCTTCCCTAGATCTCACATAAATGGGGTATCTAAATCTGGAGTGTTCTTTGATCTCTGCCTCTTAGAGAAAGCAAAATTGGTAGATCTGTTCCTGATGGAGGATGTGATGATCAGTTTCAACTTGTAATTGGTGAGTGCACACTCTCATTTGGCCAAGGGTCGGACCAGTGTTGTTGGAGTTAGTGAGGGTGACAAAGAATACCACAACCGTCTGTAAGAAATGTTTGGCATAAAATGCCAGCTTGGGGTTGAACAGCTCAAGAGCAGAGACCCAGATAGTTTGACTTTATATATACGGTCTGTGGGTGCTCTCTAGCAGCTCTTGTGATGACATTCTTGTAAATATCTGTTGTGTTGAAATTATTTGAAAGGTGCTTGAAAAGTCTGCTTTAGTCTTATTAGGGATTACTAGCATATTAGTAGTCCACATAACACTGTTGTTTATGTTGTTAGTTGTGGGAATCTTCAACAATCTAGTTTTTTAAGTTCATAGTTGATTGATTTGAGTGTCTTGATGTGCCTGCAACACAATCATTGTTCTAGGATTTTTGTCTGAATCACCTGCAAGTCCTATTGATAGAACCTAATTTTGCATATTTGTACTTATTATTAATATTTTATCAGAAATTTATCAATATTTTAGTAGAAAATGTGAATATCTTATGATAAAGAAAATACTCAGATCATTGACTCACCAGATATGTCTCTCTGAGTTACTTTGAGATTTTGCAATTTAAAATGACAGCGGCAAATTATTCTGTTTTATTTGCATACTAGTAAGATTTTCTTTTAATAAGATATATTATTTATAGAGTGAAAATTATATCAGAAACAATGCCAGACTATTGGAGTTTAGATAGCAGCTCTACAAAAAAAGAAAGCCAGAGCAATAATGATTTTTTCAACAAACAAGCTTCGAAAAATGACCATCATTGTTTACCAGCTTTTTGTTTAGCTTTGATATTTGAATTTAAAGTGGATTACTTGTCAGTAAGTATATTCTTGCAAGTCCGGGGTTCTAATTTGGCATTTTTCTTCGTTCATTACCTTTTTGGCCAACGATAGGAGAGGCAAAGGAATCAGCCTCTTCCACCACTATACCAACATCTAGGGCATGGGCTAGGCATTCACCTTCAACAATGTCTTTAGTAGGTAATATTACCTCTTTGAGTACTATAAGATTTTCAATGCCTTGCCTGGCCTCTAAATTTTCCATAGGAGCAGCATCCATGGACAGGACAGAAGCATCCAAATTTTCTTTTTGCATTTTGATTTCGGTCCTCAATAGATTTAAATTTTCTTGGACATTTTTTTTAAATACCCATGCTGATGATAGAAAATTGCATTTGAAAGGTAACATGTTCATGGCCAATCCTTTTGAATGCAAAAAAAATCATGTAGGAAAATTAGACACAAATATTAGCAACTGATAATTGCTTCTCTTTGGTTGGGGCCCATGTCTTATACGTCACACTAGCATTTCCTATTGCTTTTAGGAGTTCCTAATTCAATAAAAATAGAGGGAAGGGTGGTCTTACCCGGTGATGGTGTTTCTTCTGGTGGATCAGATGTAGGCATCCGGTGATAGGCTTAGATGCACCTAAACCAAGGGCCATTGCAAAAATCAAATCTTTGTCCTCTTTGGCAGAGAAGGTTGTAATTAAGGAGCTCGTCTGACACATTGAAATGCCAATGTCAACTTGAATCTTGGGGTTCCATTCTTTGATCACTTAGTTTTGCAGCAATTTGTATGGGGATCAAGCCCCCATAAACTTGCCTACCAAAGCCTACTCATGGTACAGTTAATCAGGTCAATTGTTTCCCTTATAGGAATGTCAACAGAGGGGATATCCTTCAAACACTTAAACATCTGAAGGTTTTCATTGCCATGCTCAAGATTTTGGAAATCTGCAGAAGAAGAGGCATTCAGATTCAGTGTTGGTTTTGATTTCTATCCCAACGTTCAAATCAACAGCTGCATCTCTATATGACCATGGCTGGGGAGCCGTTAGAAACAAATTAATGATATAATGGGCTTGCCAAGATCAGGTGGCTGCAGCAAGACTGTCGGGAATCACAAAATCACATAAAATCAAATCATACAGAAATCCTGTAGCATATAGACAGCAAACAAGAGAAATACTGGGACATGATGGGGTGCAACTGAACCACCTGGCTACATTTAAACCCTAAACTTTCTTCACTCCCACAAAACATCTTTTTCACCTTTAACGGTCACACTAGTAAGATGATGATATGCATAATTTTGACTGGTTTTGTTCATCACCTTAATGGAAAAGTTCTAATAGCATCTTTGTTGCAATAATGTATATTATTAATGCAAAATGACATTTGAGTTTTAAGAGTTTTTACTTTGGTATTCTGTTGCAAGGAAATCAATCCTGGTATCTCAATGTCCCATCCTTTGAGTACTGGGCTTTCTCTACGTCTGCGGATACATGTAGTCCAATTGGCATATTAATATTTCAAATGTATTTTGGACAAAGCATTCTCATGGAGCTTACTGCAGTGGGAAAACCATACTTTCTATTCTTCATTAGAAAAATAGGGATCTTAAATGTAATTTTCTTATCTTGGCTGCTGACTCTTCCATGTTCATAATCTCATTGAGCATTTGTTTGATATGAAAGTTTTGTAACTAAGATCATTTACTCAATTAGAAAAATGCCTGCTACCATCTTGGCTTCACACTCCAGGATCATAATCTGGTTGAGCATTTGTTTGTTATGAAATTTTTGCAACTAAGATCATTTATTTAATTAGAAAATGCCAACTACCATCTTATATCCTGTGCAACACGATGTTCTGAGATATGGTAGACCCGTACCAATGGTTTAAAAGGGTTTTACTAATAATTCCATCCCTGCAATGGTGTCAAACTTGGTCATTTTTGTAAAATGGCTCTGCAAACTGAATTTTCATTTCCTTCTTTTCGTCCTGGACAAACTATGTTACCAGATTCTTCTGGGAATCCTCAGGGTCCCGGCCTGGTCTGGCTCAAATACGGGTCTAGATTCAGTCTGTTTTGGGTTCAGACAGGCTCCTACAAAAATCCCGTGGGTTCGGCAGGGTGAATTAGTGAAGAATTTGATCAGTGATGGCTGATTGTTAAAGCTGACATGATTATTTAACTGAAACATTGATAGGGTGGTGTATTTTGGCATTTTGCTATGTTATTTGGACTAAAACATTAATATATATGGTGCTCTCTTTCGCTATGTTACTTTACTGTTAGCATAGTGGTGAAGTATGAACTTATTTGCTGCTGCATAGATGTATATATTTTTTATTTTTTATATGTTTTGTACGGACAAATCCAAAGCAAACCCGAACCCCCCCCCCAAAAAAAATAATTTTGATCGTACCCATGAACCGACATCTCGAACCTGAATCCGAATCTGAACTGGGACGAGCAACTTAATGGACAATCAGTATGATTATGGATAGAGTTGGAGTGTTATATGCATGATATTTACTTGTTTTCAGGTGCCTTGTATGCACAACTTGATGAACTATGTATTAGATAATTGCTAAGAAGTGTAGCATAAAAATATGCTTTAATTTAAAGTAATCTTACAATTTGGGATATTTGCAAACTGATCATTAAAAGTCCTTTTTTGTGTCTTAATTTATTATGCAGGGATCATTTACCAGCACAGGTTTGGCAATTTCTTCAAAGTTTCCTCGATGTTCTGACATGTACACAATATGCATATCTAGCTCTGATCCAGAGTCTATTTCTGCAAATCCACCCGTGGAACTTACTAAGAGTGTTACAAAATGGTAATGAGGGTTTCCCTTCTTGGCTATGCCTGGCAATGCTTTTCTACTTTTTTTGGGGACCTCTTGCAATTAAATTTTGGAGTTAATTTACTTGTCAAAAATAGTTTTGCTTATTCCATTTAATTTTATATTATGAACCTCAGGTTTACTAAAGATGGTATTCTGGTTGAGGGTCTTTTCTGGAAAGATATAGAGAAGCTAATAGATGATTACTCAAACGAGTCTCGAAAGGCCAAGTAATTCAAATGGGAAAATGTTGGTTACATCACCATTTTTTAAATGCTCACCCAAATGTTTTGAAGGCGCGGCTATGTGAAGATGCTTTTTATCTTATAAAATACCTTGGGAATATGTGGTTCCTTGCAAAGAATTCTTGTTGGATGTTGTAATTTTAGCCGGTAATGATGCCTCATTATACATTCAGTTAATTTGTTTTCAAGTCCTTTGTGAAAATTCCTTGAGTATAAATTTTTCTTTTATAATGTTTTAAATTTTTGATAAACCTTGAACTGTTGCTTTTTCTGCAAGCATTTTAAAAGTAGAGATATAATTATATGTGCATTTTGTTGATGCATAAACCATATTAATGTGAAAGGTTTTTGTGTTTTAGATCTGCAATTGGCTTCTCATTTTGCAATCCAATATTTAGAATGTGACTTTAACATCAAAATATTTTTCTAACATTGTGCTGCCTAACTGCCATGAAAACCTAGGGTTTGTCACTGGCAATATATTTGACCATCTTGCAATCCAATGTCTAAAATGCGACTTGATATCAAAAGGTTTTCCTAACATTTTATTGCCTTACCTTGTGGTTGTCACTGGCAATATATTTGACTGCCAAGTTTCATGCTCTGATGACATTTAGCTGTGTAAAGGCTAATTATATAAATTTCATGCAGCTGAGGCAACAAATCCTATTGCTGGTTACACATGATATCTGTGTGATCAAATTTGAGTAGGATGACATTGATCAAACAGAATGATTTATATGTATTAATTAATTAATTATTAAGGAGGCTGTATCAGATTAAAGTTACTATTAAGAGTTCGAGTTAATGAATTTAAACTAATACATATATTATCCATGGAATTGAAAAACCTGAGAAATTGTACGCAGATGATTTTTTCATAATTATAAATAAATCTAAGTTCCAGCAGAAATTTTGACCCAACTTGGATATGGGTTTTAAACTTCACAAGAGTCCACCAAACACAATATAAAGTCAACAGATCAATTTTTATGTCTCTACATAATATGTCTGCTAGCAAATAAACAGTGGAAATAAACAATAATGTTCTGTGGGGTGGTCTAAAATTTTAAAAATCAAATGGAGATGATTCCATTATCAGATACACATTAAACTTCGATAGAAATGTTTTTATTTAATTGATGAACTTGATTTTTAAATTTTTGTGTTTGAACCTTCATTAAATTACAATCGATGAGATATTTCAAAGGTTAGATGAATGGTTCAACTTCTTAGTTTGTGGTCGCTGATGTGGCATGTAAAATGAAGCAAGTCATTCACAAATGTTTGAGGAATAAAATTAAAGGATAATACGATTATTTTATGTGAAAATTTGAATTTGATGGTTCAATTAAGAAACCAACGAACCACCAAACAGTGGTCGGGGGAACAGCTAAAAGAACAAGGAACCAAACAAGAAGACGCAGAGAACAAAGAACCACCAGGGCAAGGACTAGGGGTCCTTCCCGAGCGGAAAGAAATCCAACACAGAAGGATAGTGACCCGGAAGAATAAGGGTATGGAGCCATCGCTGTGATCTGCTGATGGTCTGTCGCTGATGAGTAGAAGCACTGCGAGGTCTCACGGATCTGGAGTGACTGATGGTGGAGGCACAGGAGGGCCGCTTCACACCCCCAGCCGGGGGTGAGGGCGAGAAGAAATTCGTAATGAGTTGCTCGGTGACCAACTTCTGGGGAAATAGAAGCTGCAGGGTATGGTCACGGAGCCAGACCGTCTCCCGTAAATAGAGTGCCAGACATCTCTGGTCAGAGTAGCAAAAGAAGGAAGTCAAGGAGCTGCAATCTCTGCATAAGCAATAGAATCTCCCTCTGATCTCATAGTATATAGGGCAGCGGAAAATGAAATGTGCCTCGGTCTCAATCTCAGATAATGTGCATAAACTGCAAATACGATCCTCTCTATCAATGTGATGATCAGTTTGTGCTCGTAGGCGGTGAGAGCCGACTCTGAAAGATCCCAGCGCGATCCGGAGAGTATGGCACCAACGTTGTGATAAATATATGGGTCGAACGATGATCCCATCCTGGATGTGTAAGAAGTGCTCAACATAAAAAGCCATCCTCCGACGTAAACCCCCACTAGGGTCCAGGTTGAGATGATATACTGCCTGTAGATGTCAAGTCTGACATGCTCATTCAACTCCTATCTGGAGGGGAGAAGATGAGCCGGAGCAGCCAAAGAAAATTGAAAGGGGGGTAGGCGATCAATATCAATCCCGATGGAACCCAAAAGGGAAGTGGCATGAGCATACCAACAACGAGCTCTAGAGGAGGTGTCATATCTAGCCAGTTCAACAGAAGAGCAATAGGCGAGGTAAGAGTATCTACTCTAGCCATCCGAAGAGTCTGCGAAGCAACGTAGGCGATGAAGAAACCAAACCAGGTCGAAGATGACTCCCAACCTAAAGGGATGAGCCCGAACTCAGCCAAGATGATGTTGTGGGAGGTGGTACGATGACATCTGATGATACACCGAAGGAGGAGAGTCTGTATACGCTCAATAGAGGCCCAATCGAAATCAAGGAGAGATGGTCCCCAAACAACAGAGCCATAGAGTACAGTAGGTCTAACCAGAGAATCCAGGAGGGATAACTTGGACGAGGTGTCCTGAAAGTGGTGTTTAAAGCATTGTCTCTCAATCAGGGCGAGGGAACCCATCCCTTTGCTGATTCTGGGCTGAATAGCAGGTCTCAAACTGAAGCGAGGACCGGAAAACTTAACCCCGAGGTATGTGTATGCGGAGGCAATCTCGATCTCCTGTCTCTGGAAGTAGAAGTGTAAATGCGAGGTCTTCAAGCAGTTGAAGACCATGACCCGTGTCTTCCCCAGATTAACCACGAGTTGTCTCAAATCACAAAAGGAGGCCAAGATATCAAGAATTCTCTGGAGACCCTCAGGTGAGGAGGCTAAGAGAATCACGTCACCAACAAAAAGAAGAATGGAAACTAAGACCTGGTGTAAATAGCAGCCATCACCTAGGAGAGACGAGTCTCTGATGAAACCCTTGAGCTCGTCTATGTAGATGCCAAAGGTGGGGGAAAAAGGGCATCCCTGTTTCACCCCAATAGTGCTCTGAATAGGATCTGAGAAGCCCACTAGGGTCCTGAATCTGCCCTCAACATGCTCGTAAAGTCTCATAATAGCAGTCAAAAGAATCTCAGATATCCCAATGTCTCTAAGTCTCTGGAAAAGGGCCATCGGAGGGACGGAATCAAACGCCTTACGAAAGTCAATGAAGCAACAATAGACTTTTGCAGAGCGATAGCGAGCCTCCTCAATGATCGCCCGTAGTGTCAAGATGTGGTCCATGGTCTGGTAATCTGCACAGAAACTGGCTTGACCTCTAGCCCTGCAGTCCAACCTGTCAAGCTGTGAAGAAAGGATAGTGTTCAGTGCCGTGGCATAGAGTTTGGCAAAGGTATGCCCAATCATGATGGTTTTGTAGTTGCTAGGGTCCGATATTGATCCAGTCTTGTGGATCTGATGGATCACATGTCTCGACCAAGCCTCAGGGAAGCCGGTGCAAACCACTCTATTAAAGAGTGTGGGAAGATAAGAGCCTAATACTGTGATACCGAGCTTGAGGAGCTCCGCCTGAAGACCATCCTCGTCGGCCGCTCTACTACATCTCATAGATCTGACGGCCTCGTAAATGTTGGATGCGGTGAAGATATGGCAGTGAGGGGGTGGGATGAGGTGGAGAGATGGTTGGCCCAGGATGTCAAGATGAGGGAGGCAAGGTTAATGGTGGAGGGCGGAGGGGGGTGTCGCGGAAATAAGGTACGCCAAAAGAGCTTAGGATCTTGGATAAGTGTGTTACACAAGGCTCTGCACTGTGAAGCAATGAAAAAATGTTTCTTCGCGCAAAGAAACCGGTGGTAGGAGTAACATAGCTCAACATAATCTGAAGGGAGGGACTAAAAAGCCGAACATAATCTGCGGTGGAAAGCTTTACAGTCATCGTTGAACCAACAGTTCATGGGGCGAGTGTTCCGATGTTTAGATTTGAAGATAGGGCGATGGGGGATGGAAAGGAAAGCTGACTCCCAAATGGCCTTGGTCAATAGATCAAACATGGAGGTAACATGGCTACACTCAGAGAAGCTCACGGGGGAGAGGAGTCGACGCAGGTGGAAGGTGAAAAGGTCACAATCCCCCTCACTATAGTGGAAGTGGACATGGTTGTGGGCGTATCCCAAAACAGTCGGGACGTTGGGTGGGTGGGACAGGCGAAGGGGGGAGAGAAATGAAGCACGAGGCTCAAAAGAGCATGATCAACCAAAGGAAGGCGGGAGATGGTGAAGCGGCAGATGGAGGGGACAAAGGAGGCAGCAGTGAGCACATAATCGACCACACTAGCGCCACCGCCATGAGGCCAGCATGTGAAAAGCTCAGAACCGGGAAAGCAAGAAAGGTCGTTCAGAATGATCAGATCGAAAGACTCACAAAGCTAGAGGAGGTGGTGACCATAAGTGTATAACGACCCGTTGTAGTCTTTTGAGGTACGCTGAAGCCCAAGGCTGGCCATATCTAACTTGGAAGTGTAGGTCCAATCAGTGTCCCGATCATGTATAGGTGACAGTAACTCTTTAGTTCGTGCATTGAAATCTCCAAGAACAAGTGTGATATCTTAATTTGAGGTCACTTCAATTGTAAAAGTGGAGGAGGATATGGAGGCTTCTTAGGTTACTTAGTTATGGAAGCTTTAGCTGCACTAGTGAGGTTGCCCTTTAGGGAAGAGTTAATCTCTTTGACTGAAGATTATTTGGATGGTAGTGTTTAGTCTCTTAGAAATCTTGGGAAAATAGAAGCGTCTACCAAAGTGATTTATGAGGAATCTATACAAATTATGAAAGTTGAATACTAGTTAGTTTCTCTATGGCTTTAATGTTTGCTTGTAATATCTTTTAACCTTTGGTCATTTTTTATTAATGTAAAAACATGTTATAATGGGAACCCGAAACCCAGTACAAAAGGGTCGCAAAAGATAAACCTTGAAAACTCACAACAAGAAATGGGTCAAGACCAAGAGAAGGGTTTTTCCAACAGGCTCCCTCAACCCGAGACATCCGCTGCACAAAGAAACTCTCATGCAACCACAAACCAAAGAAGGGACGAGAAAACTCCGGCCCAAAAACCCACAAAGTATTAAGATTTCCCTTTAGCCCAATTCTTGTGGGAATGAAGGGCCATATTGAAAGAGGGAGAAGAAGCTTTTGATATTTTGCCTTTTACCATAATCCAACCCTCTTCCACCTTAGCAACATCAACCGACCAATTCGAAGAATCCGTCACTACGGTCCCAACACACATAGGGGAAGGGACCAAAGCAACAACATCCAACCCAATCGAAGAATCTAACACTGGGATCCCAAGACCCACAGGGGGCTTGCCAACAACACCCTGAGAGGAACTAGGGGAAGGGCTAGCCACCACCAGTGAGACAGGCCCAGTAACAGCCAAAGAGACAACATCAACAACACTCTTAGCAGTAAGAGCACCACCAATAGCCTTATCAAAGGAATCAGAAAATTGAGAAGCACTAGGGTACAAAGACAACATAACCTTCTAGCCCTGGAACACCCATTATAGGAGAAACCACACCAGCAACGAGTAGGGCACCAACCTCAATAAAACCGCCAACAGAAGACAAACCAAGACAAGGAGATGTGAGGCTGTCCTGTGCAACCACCCGTGAGAAGCTCATCTGGGTAGAAGATTTCTCAATTGTATAATGTTGTGCATAAGCACCTCTCCACCATGAGGCATACCTATTCATTTAGCTCACAATGAGCCGCCACATGACCAGTTTTGAAACTTCGTCTACACCTGAAGGGGATCCCTCTATAGTCCAACTGTTAAATCCAGCTACCCTTATGAGATATAAGTTTAGTCTCTGTATGCAACCCCTTAGAAACATCGACGTCCACCAAGATACATGCAAATGTGGAATGAAAAATGTCAGAAGAGTCCTCATCCACCATCAAAAAGTCCCCAAAAGCTCCACCCACAATCTCCAACAGAGAATCAACATGAAACGATCATCCTAGCTAAAAAATGATCACACAAAATCTTGTTTCTATCCATAGCATTCTCAAATTTAGCAATAAAGAATCCCTTGACAATAGGAAAGATGTGGATTGTACCAGAAATGTTAGGCTTCCACTGTTTGGAGATCCGAGAGTGAAGCTTTGGAAGGCTAGGCCCAAAACCCCTAAATATGCTAATCACACCATGGGAAGAGAAAACAAAGGCCGCATTATCAATATCTTCCACCATTTCCTCATCCAAATCCACATCGATAGACCTACAGACAGGAAAAAGGATCTCTCTCCACAAACTTCAACTTCGAACCATGCACTGAAACTAACTTACAAGCCAGAGAACCCTGACCCCTACCACCAGGTAGACGATCAGAAGTAGATGTAATTTTACTAGCAGGGCGACCAATACATCAGAAGTTTGGGTGGAAGCACCCAAACCCACCGCCACAAAAGAAGGCCCCCCCACTACCCCGCCACTAGGAGTAACCCTAGCCTCAGTGAGCAGAGCAGCCTTAGCATCGGTAGATGAAGGAGAAGACGAAAGCCTTCCGGTCGATGAAGAGACCCTGCCAATATTCGCTGGAGATAACTAGTGATCAACAGAAACGTCCACGTCATCAATCGCAAACCCAATCGCACACGCAAACACTTCAAGAGTGTTTGAAATTTTAGTCGAGCAAGAAACAAAATCGTTTCAATAGCGACAGCCATCACAAGATCTAAGAAATCTTTGGTCGTTGGCCCCAATGAAATTGTTAAATAATTGATTTAAAAAAACAAAATGGATAACATGAACCAAAACAAATGGAAACTATAATGCAATTAAAAATCCTTTATTTTTGAAGTAAAATTATTTATTATTTCTGCATTTAAATGTACTTGCTTATTTGACTTAAAATATTATATTTCCAAAAATACCTTGTAGTTACATTAATTTTTATTAGAAAAATGACAAAATTTGGTTCTAACTTTATTACAAAGCAAGTTCATAGATAGACATATATGCACGGGGGCTTCACTTAGTGAATATGAATCATATCACGTCACTAATAAAATTTTGCTCATTTTTCGACAAGCGTAGGTCGATTGTTTGACTGGAAAAGGTAGATCAATCAACCAAATGTGTTGTGGAGGTTTTTTTGTCGAAACTTTTCACGACTGGCATATTTGTCGTAAAGCAGACGACCAAAAGATCGGAAAAAAGGCTTTGTGAAAGATGTTGTGTATGCGCTTTTCACCCTAAGCGCTTTGCACTGTTCGTCAATTTTGCGACCATCCTAATAGTCAGAAACGACGGGGATTCTATATGAACGACGAACGGATCGACGACCGGTCATCGATTTTTCGACTACCATTCGTCGATATGTTCGTCGTTCATATAGAATCCTCATCGTTTTTGACTGTTAGAAAGGTTGAAAAAATGACAAACTGCTTTATTTTTTTTTATAAATAAAATTTTCACAATGGCAGAGCAATTAATGTTTTATACCATATTCTCTATTGCAAACAGATATCTAAGGGATGCAATACATATCGGTAACAAAGCTTCATCCTCCACATATAGGATACGGGGTTTGAAGGATATCTGCCACCAATTGAACATATCAAATACTTGAAGCAATATAGCAACATCTTATTATGGAAGCATTAATAGAAGACTATGGGATCCATGATGTCAAAATATAACATTGAGGGGTTATAAGAATCAAAAACATATCTAAGAAAATCCTAAGATCTTAATAGAATAAGACAGGTTATAAGATTCAAATATAGCCAAACCACTCACAGATGCCTTCTTGTGGCAATGTTGTTGAAGACAAAATAGTGAAGTTGTCAACCGATCTGATGATGTCACTTATGACTTGAAGCTTTGGATGCCCGAAAGACAGGAAGAGAGAGACAATGTTCGTTTGTATTTCTCTCTTCCTGTCTTTGGGCATCCAATGCTCAAAGTCATGTTAGTGTCTCTCATTCTTTGCTGAAGCTGTGTTGAGATAAACAAGAAATTTGTGATATAATTTAAAGCATCAAGATCCATTGTAGAACCATGGTTGTCTTTTATGTAACACTCGATGCTTGAAGCTATCTCTCCATGGGTTTTCTCATCCTTCAAGATTATTAAAGAGATATTAGTTACTATAAAATTTGCACTAGAATAGAGCATGTATATTGTACTGACTTTAGAGTCAATAATAAACATAAATGGAAGTTCTAAAGTTAAAATTCTACAAGCATGGAACCCCACATTCCACATTACTACAAACTAATTACTGTACATGAAATACGTTAAAGGTAATCCACTACCACTCCCAAAAATCTCATATAAACATGAATTTGCTATCTACAACTTATCCCACAAGAATTATACTATCCAAATATTGGAAAAACATACATTTTGAGTCTTTACAAGAAGAGAAATTGTATTCTTAACCA
>MU223249.1:107989-125333 GCA_018584345.1 Thuja plicata
ATATCAATATACATATATGCTTATTATAGTTGATGAAATAAATAATATTATATACCATACCGATTGACATCGGTTTAAATCAAATAAATAAAACAAATTAATATCGGTTACAAATACCGATTTGTATGCGTTATACATACTGCAATATGTATTAAACAAAGAAACCGATTAATATCGGCTGTCATGAATTAACATTAATCATCGACTATGTTTAAACTGAGATTGCAATTGGTCGACGACATTTGTATTGTTGTGCATACTGTCGGTGATGTTTGTTTATATACCGATTCAGTTAACAACTGCAGTGGTTATTAATAAATAATTAAAACATTATGACCGCCCTGGATCTGTGATATAATATGAAGAGACACGTTAATATAGAGACATGTCTCTATACTAATTTGTCTCTCTCATATATATATGATCATTTGGTCATTTAATAAGACAAGTATATACAGAATCAATACAAGTCTCATTTATGCAATTAACATAATATTGATATAAATATATTTATTATTGATATTAATATATATTTGTTATTATATTAGTAATAAATAGATTTATATATATTGTGATTAAATATATATTATATATATATATATTGGAATTTTGAAAAGAAAATTAAAAGTCATATATCCTAATCTAAACTCAACAAATCCAAAATGAGTTATGAGTAAGTAAATTAAAATAAAAATATAAATTATAATAATTTTAAAGTACCTTGAAGCTTAGGTAATTTTAAGGGAATCATATCTTCATCGTTTAACAACAATGACGTCTGCAATTTTCCCGTACTAGCACTATGGGTAGATCCATGAAACGCTGCTAAATTATCACCAGTACTGGTCTCTGTATCCTGAGGTGTATCTTGTACTGCACAAAATTATTCCACTATGAAATGTATCCAAGATTAAAGTACAAATCAAACCATAACTAACACATAATCGAATATAGAAAAACAAGGACCTACCAGGTATAGACCGTGCAAACGTGGATGTTTGCATGCTCCTTGTTGCCAATATTGCAGTCGGCAATGACGTCCTCATAGGAGGAGGCGTCTAGAGTACGCCATGACCTAAATGTACAGTTTGAAGTGAGGAGTCAAGATATATATGAGAGTTTGAATAAAACAACTAGTAAATCCATTGAAAAATGTAGATTTCTAATCAGTAAGACCAATGAAGTTTGTAACCTGTTAACTTAAGGATTATTTTACCTGCGGGACCTGTACTAGTACCGACCTCACTGAAATGTCCATGAGGAGCTGCTTGAGCAGTCAAAAAATCTTGTAAGAACACATGCATATTTTAGTTCATGACATAAAAGAGTATAAAATATAAAACTTTATTGAACTTTTGTTATAACTAAAGATTCATTACTGCTTACATCCAAATTACGTGCTTGCCGCACCAATAAATCTTTCCTCGCCAACAATTCCTCACTTGGATCTGGATCGAGCAAAATGCCAAGAATTTTTGAACTGATTTTATTTAATTGCTTCTTCACAATATACACGGGGTTAGGCCTATCTGGGATGACATCATCCATATCCTCCACTATGGGCGTTGTTGCTATAGGCACTTTTCCCTTTCCCTGAACATCAATTTGTGATAGGAATATCAATAAAACTATGAGAATAAATCCAAAACCCTAAAGAAAATAACATAATAATATAACATTTTTCTTCTATATTATTTGTACAATTCCAATAATGTTTACCTTTACTTAAGAATGGGTGGGAGTAAAATCCCCGCCTCCGTCATCACGTGGTGGATCCATGTCGTCATGTGACAAAGATTAAATATAAAAAATTCAGCGAAATGAAAGCAATAGACTTAACAAAAAACCTTATTAATAAAATAGTATATTGGAGTCATAAATTGGAGGTTAGTTTAAATGGTATATAGTACTTACCACCCCCATGATAGTGTATTTTTTTGAATCTATGCAATTCAAATGGTAATCTATTGGCAGTTCTTGCCCTTCACTTATTGATTTTATCGCACATACAAAAACATGATTCCCCTCACGCGCCTCAAATATACAATTGAGACTCTTATTAGTTGACCCAGGTCGCATACTATTTATAAAAACCGCAATATTCCCTGTTTCTTTTGGCCTTCTGTCAATGTACATAGCAAATCCTTTACTTTGATCCTTTTCTTTCCGTTGTAAATAATTCGTTGACAATGCATACCTACGCATACTTTTTTTATATCGAACAATCCGCATCCAATTACTGTAACTGTAACAAGGTCCGACAAACTTCATCAATTCAACAACTTTGTTGTAACATACATTTATGTCATCCATGAAAAATAGGCCCAAACCATGTAATGACGATGGAGCTATATGATATATCCTCTCATTAAATCAAAAATTAGTGTTAAATGGAGGTAGTTCCTTGGGTACCCATTGTTTCAGAAGATGTGTGTACCTCAAGGGCACCTCAATGTCATCTATGGTCTCATCGTCATAAGAACATGACCCCCCTTCAACAAGGCAAAATTGCATGCATTTATTGAATTTTCTTCTAATCTTTTTACCTCTAGTTGATTTCTATTTTAGACCTACTACATGTCTCACTTTCGTCTTCTATTCCCGCATTTCCCTGACTCGAGGAAGACAAACCTGACAATCACATATTAGGTGGTTCCTGTAGTCCATCAAATGACAGATATAGTTGGTAAGGAACGAGATATTTTGCTAAATGAGGGTAATGTTGATGTAATCTATAGGGTGTATTGACTTATATATACCTGCTGATCCATGTCACTATGCAGAATCCTCATAAAAGGGGTACAATTTCCTGCATATGTGAATCATTTATCTTAAGTTAGCTAAAAATTATGTGATACCTATGCTACAAATTACATAGAAGACAACATGAACAATATGCATTCATCATAATCATTCTATATTTTTTTAATTCGTTACCTTTACTTTATGTGTGCTATGCATGATTGTCAACAAAAGGGGTGACGATGTCTGTAGTCAATTGCCTATTTCCACAAAGGGTTACAATCACACAAAATATATGCATGTAATTAGCACCAAAAATTGAGCATCATAAGCAATACATTGGTAATTTGTTAAACAATAAATACATTAAATCTATGAGTAATAACTGAAACACATGTATCATAAATCACATATGTTGTAATCATTAGAAATGAACACATTAATTTAATTGTACCATGGCATTAGAGTTTAATACATAATAAATTAATTATGAAAACATATAAGTCAAATACATTTGTATGACTAGATCAATATTACCATCATCATCATGACCATCATTTTCATCATCGTCCTCAACATGATGATGATGATGATGATGTCATTTTCATCATCGTCCTCAACATGATGATGATGATGATGATGATCACCACCAACACCACCACCATCGCCATCATCACCATCACCATCACCATCACCATCACCATCACCATCACCATCATCATTGTCATCATCATCACCATCATCATCTTCTTCTTCTTCATCATCTTATTCTTCTTCTTCATCATCTTCGGTTTCTTCTTCTTCCATCACGTTATACTTTACTAGCATCCTCTTGGATCATGTCTAACAACAAATGACCAACCCGGTTTTTGTGGAGCCTCTATGTAAAACATTTTCTTACATTGGTTTGGAAGAACATAGGGCTCATCTCCAACTGGCTCAATTGACCTTGTATTAATCATTTTAAATCCATTATCATGTTCAATAACAATTCTATTAGGATCATTTTGATTCAGTTGTAGCCTGTACCATTTGACGACGAATAGAACTAATTTGAAGGATTCAAAGTCGCACTCAAGTATATCATCAAAAATGTCATAGTATTGGTTTTGAGATTCTTGAGGATGCATGTCATTTCTAGATGAATTATTAGTGACCTCAAAGAATGCAGTTATCCCAGAATCACAAGTTTTCTTTGTGTCGTCCAACTTTTTTATGCGAAATTTATGGCCATTATAGTACATAGTTTTGTAGTGCTTGACCTGCAATTTTTCAAACATGTGAAAATCATTTGCATCATGAGTTGATATTAAACATATGGGTTGTGATTAATAAATTTATATGTACTTGTCTACCTCTTAAACCATTTGCTAGATCAATTACCGTCACATAACATTAGAATCTCCATTGCGATGAGCTTCTTTAACCAATGAAGCAACACCTTCCCATGTTAATGAGTGACCATTTTGTTGACATAGTTCAATCCATACCATCATCCAATCAAGATTGTTCATAATATACAAATGTAGTGCATCCCACTCTTAACCAACTGTATAAAAAAACTATCACTTAGAAACAACTTCAATTGAAGATTTATAAGAATTAATTAACTACAATAACATCTTATAATTAACTTTCACTTTCCTCAATCTACCTTTCCCCATCAAGTACTCCCTTCGAGTTTGTTAATGGCATTGGGGTCCCAAATGCGATCTACATGCATCTTTGTTGTAAACTTAGGAAGATATTCACTAATGTACACCATGGTCTGGTATACCATATATCCCTCCACCATAGAATCCTCAGGACGTTCTCTTTGTCGAACCAAACCCTTCAAAATTTTTAGGTGTCTCTCAACCATCCACATTGACCTAGTTTGTATAGGTCCACACAATTCAATCTCCTCAACTTGATGTATGAGGTAGTGTTCTTGTGCATTGAAAAAAGTAGAAGGTAAACACTTTTGCATTTCACACATAAGACGAGGAATTTCTCTCTTCCAAAATTGTATATCTTTTTTATTGATTTCTTTCGATGACAACCACCTAGATGCAATTGAACACACAAAAACATATAAATGATACTTTACAAACAATATACAATAAATTACTGAAAAAGTAAAATAAGTTGCAAGTATAATATCTATACAACAAATCTAACAAATAACGTTTCTAACCTCATGTATTTTCCAAGATCATATATAACTTGTTTGACACTGTTGTCGAAGTGGTGTGGGAGAGATAGAGGTAGAACGTACTGCGATAATTATAAAATGATCATTTCAATATTTTAGAGAATAATACAATGAAAACTACATGCAGTATACAAATATATAGAGAATAAAAAATAACAGGAATTACCTTAATAAAGGTATGCCAATCGTGTGTTTTCATCCCTGGTCCAAATTCACTTTTTTTGATATAAAATTATTTATGTTCGCAGTAAACCCTGTGGGAAATCAAATTTTTTTCATGACTTCTTTTAGAGCATTTCTTTGCTGCTCCGATAATAACCAAGGAAGGATACTTATATCAATATGGTCTGCATTGTTATTTGATTGAATGCCATTTTTCAATGCATGGTTAGAATCTTCAATGTCACTACAAATATTGTCAATTTTTTCTTTATCACGCCTTCCGTCCAATAATTTCCATAATGTCTCTGTTACATTCTTTCTAATATGCATAGCATCAAACAAATGCACGACTGGGAGGTGCTCGTAGCACGACAACCTGCTAAATTATGTAGGATAACTTTTTAGTCCTTTTGGAAGTTGGTCATTGATGTCTTTACGACCTTCACAAGCATCAACTACATCATCAGTAAACAAAAGACAATATCAAAATATAAATTTCAAACAAAAACCATCAGATTAAATGACATTACCTCGTCGATTTATTTTATTTTATTCCAACTTCCATAGGCAAGGTGACATTCTTCGTGGCTTTGATGCAGTCTCTTCTTTCCCATTGAAAAGATGTTTTTCGGTAATTTGATACTTATGATTTCTGTGGAGAAAGTGCCTATACTCATCAAACACCTACTTTCCTAACCTTTTTGAATGAGGAGATTCCATCTTTGGACCACAAATTAGACTTGCAAATTTTTCCTTTGTCTGAAGACCTACAAGATCGTGTATAATTGGATTGAATATGTTAATTCTGATAATTACAATTATCATGCACAAACTTAGACATACAACAATGATGTGTTAGCACTAGAACATACCAAAAAAGATGTGTTAACAAGAGAACATACCACAAAAATGTGTTAGCCCAGGGGCATCATGTATTGTCTATACAAGCATTGCATGGAATTGAAACTGTCTTTGTCCTATTGGTTTAGAGATGTCATACATAGTGACCCCATTCCATAAATCTAACAACTCGTCGATAAGGGGCTCAATATATACATTAATATATTTAACTTGGTACTTACCTAGGTGAATGAACATAAACATTACATAATTATTGTCATTTTGATGCGGTATTTATGATTAAATTCAGATGACTATTGAATGAAAAAATACCTAGAACAATCATTGCCAACATTATGTGCTCCCTCTTTACGGACATCCAAGGAGGAATATTATTGTTGATAACAAAAACATGCCACACCGAGTAAACAGATCTCATCTCTCCAAATGGATTGACACCGTCCGCTGCCAATGAAAGCTTAAGATTACGAGGTTCTTTTTTAAAGTGTGGCCAAGTTTCCTCTATGTCCTTAAATGTAGAACCATCCGCAAACATTCACATAATGTCATCTCGACTTCTATTGCGTGTACGGTAATCCATAAATATTTCCAAGGTAGTGCACCTGAATAATCGTTGCAGACATGGAATAATGAGAATATACCAAAGAACCTTGCGAGGCACCTTTTTGGTTATTTGATCTGTTCGATATCTACTAATATGACAATCATGGCATTCTGTTGCAAATTCATGTTGTTTATGATATATAATATGATCATTGGGACATGCATGTATTGTTTGATACTCCATTTCGATATCTTTCATAATGGTAGATAGTTCCCGGTATGAGCGAGGTAGAATGTTTGATGGTGGTAACAAACACTCACGTATCAACCTACAACAAAATATATAATTAGCATACATGATTCACCCTTTGTTAACAATAAGGAAATTACGACTAAAATAGGTGAAAAAAATGACATATATGACATACCTTAACATTCGTGACATTGCTACATTGGATAAACCATTCAAAACCTTGAAGTTCAACAACAACAATAAAAAAGACAAAAGAGTTGTTTGGGAGCCATTGTATAGGGGCTCACATGCCTTCTCAAGTATAGGTAAATCAGGGCCATCTTCATCATTGTGATATCTGCGCCAACACTATAATCTTCAATCGTATTCTCCGGCACATGATCAGCTCCAACAATACCATCATCTTCAATTGTGTTCTCTGTCTCAGGATCATCTTCTTCCATCGAATCATTATCTTATCCTTGGATATTCACGCCTTCATGTTCCTCCACTTGGAAATTCACATTCCTCAAATTGTTATGGTCCATAAAATGTAACCCAGGGTGGTTAACCTATATCAAAATGATGACATTAAATTAACCAGGACCATGATCTCATCATCAATTGATTTCTTATGTATATAAATTGTTAAAACAATATATTGAAATCCTTACCAATGGACGAAAATTGTGCCCCCCTTCAATGTGACCATGCTCTCTACAATGTTTCTCAACTGTTTTGACTAGAAGTCTTCGAGTCTTTAAGCCCTTGCAATTTTTGCAGGGACAATAAAATTTTCCATCACCTTTTCTTTTAAAATTAGCCCACAATTTGTTCTAGGTTCATATTGTTAGACATGGTCTTTCGTCACAGGAAAATATTCAGGTTATAATTATACCAAAAACTTGTCTCCCATACTCTGAATTAAGATATTAACGTTGTAATCCATTAAATATAAACATAGCAGTATTAGTACTATCTTGTATAAAATCAAGCGTAAATCCATTAAATAGATTTTAACTGCAAAGCATTGTACATTTACTCTAATCATGATTCATATTTGATAGGAATGCTATTCATATTTGACAGGAATGCTAAGAAAATAAAATATAAAATATCCACTTCGACATTGTTGGAGATAAAGTGATTGTCCTGAGAAAGGTTTGGTGGTGAATATCCACATAAGTCGGACACAAGACAACTAGGAGTGTCAATTTGAGGGCATTGTGTAATTACAAATCACCAGTTGCCACTTGTGGCTAGAGATTACAAAAAACCCTAGAAAATTTCCATAGCTTGGAAATAGGCACTAATAACATGGAAATTATGTTAAGAAATCCCTAAAACCACACTTAGCATTTAAGAAATCCCTACAATGTCCATAAAGTCCATTATAAAATCACCTTCACAGTCATCAATCCATCATTAGGACAAACATCCAATCAACAAACCATTATCTTTATTAAGGCATTATTAACCTTTGGCGGCAGATCACAATTCATACACCAATTAGGTCTCTAGGCTCATTAGGCCTTACCATTCTTAGAACTTACTAAAATTACTAAAATTGTAGACAAGGAAAAACATGTTCTGAAAATGGTAGGAGATAGGAGATGGATCAATGTACACTTGTACCCCTAAGTCTAAAGAGAAACCCTCAAACAACTAACAAGTGGAAAGAAGCCCTTCAATACTTGTTTTAATCTATCCATTACAACCATAATGAGCAACACTACTTGTATGTATTTTGGATGCATCATTATGGTTATGATTTTGTTAATATTTCCAATTTTTCTGTAAAATTCATTCTCTGTTTCAACACCATTCTGTTTAATAATTTGACTGTTACATAATTATATTTGAAATCCCTATTATTGTTCTCAAACATGAAACCTTACAATTTGACTACATACATTAATATAAAATAAGAAATAGTGAACTTTGACTGTTAAATCAGAATTAAATTGATAAGAAAAAAAGTAAGCAAAGAGCAGCAATGGGCGTTATGTGGAGTTCCTAAAAGAGCACAGAGTTTGTAATAAAATAAAATAACTTTTGGGGGCCTCATTGACAACATCCATATACCTGAATAAAATTGTTCATCTTTTTCTAGAGTTGTATAGTAATTTTAGATTGTTTTGGTGACTTTAGTATTAAGAGTATGAGTTTATATTTTTCAAAGTAAATGGTGTTATACCTCAATCTGGGATCCATACAAAATGCTTAATTACTTTAAACTTTAGAACACTAGACGATCTGTGATAGTTTAGTGAAGATAACAAAGAAAGGTATCAAAAAAATTCAAGCTTATATAACAATTGTATTGCAACATACAAGAAACTTGTTAGCAAATGCAAACGCCATTATTTTATCACTCAACTTCAGCCCTAGCTCTAAATTTAGTTTGCAAGTATGGGAAACATGGATGCTCTAGCTGATGAAAGTATTCAATCCAAAAAGCAAATTGATGAACTACTTCCTATTGAGGTCATAGGCCATCATTTGATTATATTAGGTTCGACAATAATGATTTCCACGTACACTTGGATGAAACATTTATGGTAATCTTAATTGAATTTGAATTGACAAGACTCAAAACTAAAAAATTAATCCATACCTTTCAGACTCTTGAGTTCAAGCCCAGATGCTGAGGAATTCACTAATGGTGGATGCACACCAGTTCTTAGAGACAATCCTGTTACCAAGGGATTACATCAAATTGTAAATAAGAAACAACTGCCTCTTGGATCGTAAAAAAAATAAAAATCTTAATCATCTCACTAAGGAATTCACACTATTTATAATCTTATGCATGGATTTCTATTTCTAAGATTAAAATGGAAGTTAATCTTGTTTTTGAAATCAATTGTGTATGTTTTTAATTGATTCATTTTCATTTTCAAATGATGCATTGCTAACTGTGATCATTGAAGAAAATAGAGAATATTCCGCCATCTTGAAAATCACTATTTTATTATTAAACTGTTTAATTTGGAAGTTTGTATTCAATTTCTAGTTTATTTGCGCACACATGAAAAAGACATTATGTTTGTTATGCTCAGCTCATTGGTATGCTGAATGTTCTATGATTTTGTTGTCTATAGCAATCATGTAAATCTGGATGGACAAAATCTTATTTAAATGGATGTACAGAATATCCGCATGTCACTGAAATGTAAAAAACAATAAATTTGTTTATATATATATATATATATATATATATATATATATATATATATATATCATGTTTGTGCCTGGTTGGGCTATGAGTCATAGAAAGAGAATTAAACATTCTATTAATATGACTACTTTTCTGTATATGAATACCACTTGTGAGATTGGATAATCATTTTATAACGTAGTGTTGTGTATGTATGAGAGGTTCATATTTCCAAAGTTTGAAGGATCAATTCATCTGAGAATTACATACAAAACCTAAGAGGCTCTATCATGGTTAAGAATAGAAAAGCCCTGAGATTTACCAGAGCAAGATTTGGAGGCAGACCCTTCATCTAGAGCATGAGAAGTAGCTTCAAATCCATGCGATTGATTTTGAAAAAATATTATTATGCATAGTTTATTTAGTTTATAGTTTACATAAACATTATCATGACAATTGATAGCAAGTTAAGATATTAATCTTGGTTTTGTTTTTGTTACTAGATCTTTGAATTCTTATGATGGACTTCAAAGAATTCGAGATATGGTTGTTGATATTTGAAAATTTTCTCTTGGTTTCTTATGCTTAGAATGAGAAACAAGGAACATGGCGAAATTAGGCGATGACTAAACCCTACTATTTCATCTCTCTTTTCTGTAATTAAAAATATTTATATTGAATAGTGTTATCAATTGAAGTAATCAGAAGCAATTGAACAACCAAGATAGCAAGTCAGATCATAACTTAGTTCTTAGTAACCTGCCATCGATTGTAGAATTGTGTAGCCACTTTGATAAGGTACATCTGATTTGTACAGATGATAGTGTGACGTGGATTGTTGGGAAAACACTGGAGCTGGTTAATGTTTCCCAAACCATATAAACAAGTCCAAAGTTCCAATAAAATTCACACAAAGAAGGCAATAAAATGGAGTTTAGTATTGAGTTTTAGCTATATCAAAAATCTGGAATATAAGTTTTCATTTTGTAGGGTCCACTTTGATAATCATTATTTATGTTTATGTTTTTGTTTTATTTTTTCAAATTTAAGTGCTTTATTTCATCATAGCTACGAGGATAAGAGTGTCATTTTGTTCTCTAGGGTAGGCATTGTGGAAATATCTCGCTACTTTTGTTGCTTTGTACCTTTGAAATTAAAATTAACTATGTAATGTTCCACCTTACTGCCCCAATTGTTGTAGAGCACTTCCTTAATTTACACAAGGTCATTCCTGCCCTGCAATGATTCATAGTGATTCCACGAGTCCTAATAATGAACCTTACTTTTTTAAGAAGATTGGATCTCTACATCTTCATATTTTTGAAATTGATTATGTATCAAAAGGGAAACAATGCCAATAGATAAATTTCACAATGAAAAATCCCTAACTGTCATCTTGAATTCCGATTTTTCCATAATTCAAATGTTTGCACAAGAGTAACTTTTCTCCGGTAGACATGGTTGCAAATCAATTTTGGACTCAAAAACATGTGGGAGAAACCTCTAAATATATCAAAAAACATAAATCAAAGTGGCTAATAGCTATGGGATTTATAAGGTACTTGCTGATAGCTATACGATTTATACTGTTTTGAAGATGTTTTCAAAGTGAGATTATTTATTGCCTACGAATATATCTAGCACAATTGTTTTATTGTTGATGATCTTGGTATGCTAGCCGTGTCTGAAACTTAATCATGTTTGACATTCTCATCATTAAAATCCATAGAAGAATATGTTAGTCTTTGATGATTGTTGAATGCTAATGAGCTATACTTATAAATTACCTTATCCCTTGATAAAAGATGAAACCACTCCCCTTTTCTTTAGCCTCCTTCCTTTTCTCATCACTTTCTTTTCATTTATCCCTTCATACTCTCTTAGTACTTTGGTGTGTTTTGTTATGATCTCTTCCAATATTTGCATTTAATTCTGTAAATTTTCTATCTTTTGTTTGAAGTGGTGACTTTGTATTCAATATGTCTTGTTGTAACTGTAGGTTTTGTTGAATAAGTCGAAGGGCTTCTTGTTGAACTGTTCTATTCTCTATAGTTAACTAACTGCCTCTTCCCTGTTTCTTAATCAAGTATATCACTAGTGGAAACCCAAAGAATATGAGTAACTCTATTATCGAGTATTACCCAACTTATTTTGAATCTCATTGACATATTATTTCTATGAACCATTTTATTGAAGATAAGCCTCCTTAATACTTTCTGACATAGATCTAAGTGAGTTCCTCTCATTTTCTTTTGAATCAATTCTATGATTATAGTTCGCTAATTTCAATTTCAGAGATTCATTTCCAATTTTTCAGTTCTTCAAATATTTTGCTTAAATGCTTTTGTTTATAGGTAATCAATTGCACTTGAGTTCGCAAGGTTTTCACTCTCTTTGCATTTCCCTAGAGAGGTTAGAATCAATCTATCATCTTCCACACATATTAGTGAATCATTATAATCCCGTAGGTTGCTCTTCACAAATTAATAATTGCTACACAATTCTACAAAATTCTACAAAAAAACCTGCCATCGATTGTATCGAGTCGATCTCATTATTTTCATGGAATAAACATACATCGGCCTGCAAATGATTTTCTATATTCCCTATAAAAATCTGCAAATTGGTTTATAATCAATCGAACAGTTTACCTTTTTCTATCTGGTACACTTTTTTTTCTTGGCAACAATGCAAAATACTTGGTTGGCTACCCGCACGTGGGTACAAAGCCAAATTTTACGCTTTTTCCACTATTCCTCCTTGACTATGCTTGCCTCCTCTTTATCTGTGTCAAAACAAGGGCTACATAAATGATTTGGGAATCCATATGACCATTGAAGAAGGAGAGCCACGAGACAGAGTGTAGACATTGCTTACCTGTGAGACCTCACCGTGCCCTCACTTCTTCTACCCTCCGTGGTCTGATGATTACTGGTGCGCATAAGGAAACCCTCACTTCTTCCGCCCTCCGTGTCTTTATTGGTCTCTGATTGACACATAATGAACATATATCTTTTTTTTTAAAGTAATGCCCGTGTTGGTCGTAATTCCGACAAACATGGGTGTTCATCATAATTTCGATGAACACGAGCATTACTTACAAAAAAAATCAAACTTTTTCTTCTATAATCTGACCAAGACAAATAAATATAATGCCTCATCAAAAATTTAGGTAAAAAATAGGGGTGAAATGTACTAGTGTGCATTCATGACATACTAAAGAATCTCCCTATTTTCAAAAAATATTGCCCCAAACTCCATTTTTTGTCACCCCCTTCCAATACCCACCCCATACCGCATGCCCCTTTTCCTATACAACCCCCCCTAGGCAATATATTGCCCCCTTTTTTTCCCATTTAAAACTCCCCAATATGAACGCACGTGAAATCATATTTGCCCCTTCAGTGAAGACCCTGTGCAAATATGAAAACCTCTTAAAAGGGAGTACAACACAAATTACAATTGTAGCTAAGTTTCCAAGCACAAACAAACGAAACTCCAAAAAAATGTCCCCAGGGTGAATGATACCAATCTCAATCTTATTCATTCTCGCGTCCTTTACTCTAGTATGAGATTGAGAGATGGATTTAGGGAGACCCGACCTTTCCTTTGCCTTTGCATAATTGTCTAGGAAATATTGTTTCTCTAAGTTCTCAAAATTAGGAGAAGTGGGTTAAGATTCCTTCATAGAGGGTCCATCCAAGGACACACTAGAAATAGAGGAATGTTGTGTTGGAGTAGCCAAACATCATGCAACCACTATAGGAGCAATTTGAAGAAGATTTGAAGCTAATGGTAGGAGATTGAGCAACTAGATGGAAAGGTAGGTGTGGCTCACCAAAAGTAGCCAAGGAGTAGGATTTTCTAGAGTCATACAAATCACATGAGAAACCCTCTTAAGTACCATGTGGGGAATGTTGAGAGAAAACCCAACATCTTGGAAATATTCACTGTCTTGAGAGGAACCATTAACTAAAGTTGAAAGTATGAATAGTTATGTGATCTTTGTGGACATTCCTCCATAGTGTTCCTGTGCCTTTATGATGAAAGATGAAAATTAGAAGCCAAGAAGTTGATGGCAAAACATTATCTACATTTGAATGGGAAAACCTCATAGTCAAATATTTAAGACCAAGGCCATTCCTCACCATCAAAATAATATCCTTATGAAGTGTTATGAAGATATCAATATCCATTGAGATATGGACAAACACAGAGTGACTCATAGAAGTGATATAGTTAACCTTCAAAAAATAAACAATAACATTGCTAATGGCCCCAACATATAACAAAGGAATGGGTAGGTCTCTGTCTGCTGCAACGGGAAGTTCTCCGCCTAAAACAACCCTTGCCCCGTGGTTGGCTTCCTCTCCTTCCCCGACCTGGTTACTGGACATATCTGCCAGGCCTGTGGAGCCATCCTCTACATGGGTTGTGATTGTATCCCCTATGAGGAATGCTTCTCCTCTTGTGAAAGTGAACAATCTGGGTCATGCTTCCATTTCTACTAGAAGCGCCCTCTTTGCTCCATCTACTGTGGATTCCGCTGCTCTTTGTCCTTCTTTGCATGTGCCTTCTGCTATTGTGCAGCTTGAAATGACTGTGCATGATGTGTTGGTGGCTAGGGTTTTGGAGGCAGGTTCTTCTTTCCGGGCTCCTATCCCTGCAATCTCTATGGATCCAAGGGAGTCTTTTGCTAAGATTATTTCCAAGACTACGATGGTAGAGAAGGGATCTAGGGTCTCTACTCTGGTTCCTGTGTGTGGTTCCCTCTCAGTTAGGCTCTCTTTTGAGGCTGAAGGGGATTTGGAGAATAATACATAGATTTTTGAAGCTCATGGGCTAATTTGTCGCTTTTGGGGTTTCTGGCCTAGCCTTCCCCTTTTGCATGATTGGGTTACCCGTAAATGGGAACCTTTACTTTCAGGTACGATTCACATATTTCCTATGGCAAAGGGGTTTTTCATTGCTAAGTTTGATCGGGCTGAGGATAGAACGAAGATCCTATGTGATAATTTTCTTTGTTGGGAGGAAGATAAATTTATGCTTATGATTAAACCCTGGCATCAGGACTTTAATCCTTCATCTGAAGTCTTCAATAAATTCCCTATATGGGTTAGAATACCTAATCTCCCTCTTCACCTTTGGCATGATTCCATCCTTGAGGAAGTGGGGGAGGCTTTGGGGTATTTTTCGTTGTTGGATCATTATTTCTACAATATATATCATTCCACTTTTGCTCGTATTTTAGTAGATCTTGACATTTCGAAGGGTCTCCCAGCTGAAATCAAAATAGAATCAACATTAGGATTCTGGATCTAGTAGCTTGACTATGAGGGTATTCCCTTCAGATGTTAGAAATGCTTTCAGACTGGCCACGTTTCATCCCAATGTGGCCTGGGAATTAAGAAAAAGAAATCTTCTCCCTCTTGGTGGAAGGGGACTTCTACACAACATTATACTGTTATGAAAAGTTCCTCTCAGTCTGGTAAGAAGGAGGATTATGTTATTCCTCCAGCTTCCCCTTCTTTGGTGATTCTGGTAATAACTCTGTTTCTTCTGGAACTGATTTTGTTCTTTCTTTGTTGGTTGCTGTTGCTGGTGGGTATGTTGGTGGTGCTAAACATGTTCCTTTGTCGTCAGTTGTTGTTGTTGGTGGGTTTGGGGATGTTGGCTTCACTGGCGTGTTGGGCCCTACTTGTTCTAGCTTGACAAATCCTCTGATAGATAAATCTATGGTTGGGGTTATTGATGGCCTGATGTTGGATGTTTCATTGGAAGATTCTATTACCCTGTTGGGAGCTGGGTCTTCAGATGTGGATCCTTTGTGCTGGCAGGATGTGACTACCAAGGTTGAAAGTGGTTGGATTTCTATTAAAGGAATTTTTTTAAAAAGGTATTCCTCTTTGTTTGACATGAGCCTTCAGCCCCATAAGAAGGGGACGAAAGGATAGTTCTCGTTCTTAACGCAGTTGATCTCCAATGTTTCATCTTTTGTAGGGTTTTGGGAAAGTTTCTTTTGTGTTCTCGGTGGTGTGTGATCCTCGTAGTCTTTGGCTGATCTTTTTTTTTTTGGGATCTATCACTGCTCTATCTTAAGGTCCTACTATGTACAAGGTTTCAGGACCCCTTCAAAACCTGTTGTTACCTTAATCAAAAACATTGCTAATGACCTCATAGCAAGAATATTTCTAAAATTAGAGAGGATAATTTAGAAGTTAAACAACCACGTCTTACATCGAGAGGGTTGAAAAAGGAATCAAGGGAGGTAGATCAAGGTTTGACCTGATCAAGTATCAAATCACTTTCATTTGAAGATAAACAATGTTACAAAGAAACTTGTATCATAATTAAAGATACCAATCATACCCCACTATAAGAGGCTTTAATGAATCCAAAACCTAATAATGTAACATCTAAAAGAAGGCCAAAATTTGTTGAAGCTACAAACCACTCCTCTACATTGATTAAAATATTCATTCTCAATCACATCTTGCCCACAAACCAATAAAGGGGAAAATTGTGCTTAAGGGAGAATGATCCCTAGAACTTGCAATGGTTGTGTAGTAACATTGACAACTTGTTTCGTAAGCTGAAAAATTTGTAACCCAACTAGTGGGAGAAACTCTAGTTGCCTAATTCAACATTAATAGGAGGCAGATAAAAGTTAGACTGCATGAGAGGTAGTATGACTCCTACACCAAAGGCATCCCAAATCACACTAGAGTATCCAAGGATAAGGAAAATATACTAATAAGTTTTTAAAATGAACACAAATAAAAGATGTGCATTATTTGATGAAATTAATAAAAATATCATTTATTTTAAAAACTATTTGTTAAAGGTTGATCAGATTTGGATATATTAGGAATTTTAATTTTATTTCAGATTACTAGCTCACAACTACGATTGATGTATGTGCCAACTTTCTATGAAGATTGTTGTTGATATATATGTGACACAATTAATTCAAGATGAATCAATGTCAATCTGCATATATTATGTGAAGGAGATCAATGTATCTTTGTCTTGCACTTTCAATTGTTGTACATTACATTTGAATTGATTTCAATCATAATATATATTATCATGAGGAGACATGTCTATGTAGGGACATGTCTCCATGTGAACAAGGTTCACGTGGAGACATGTCTCTCCATAGAGACATGCTCTCATACCCTTCCATTAATTTAATGCCTATGCTGTTATCTTAATCAACAATAGTAATAACTATCGGTCATGCGATAATATAAATCGATTCTCATAATCAATTTGTGATATGATAAATATCAACATCGATAATCAATATCATAACCATTATTAACACAATCGATACTTAATATTTATTAACAACAAGAATATCATCGATACTTAATATTGATTATCATTATTAATATAATCGATGCATTTCATCGATTTAACATATGATTAATATCATTAATTTGCATGG
>MU223249.1:131671-163623 GCA_018584345.1 Thuja plicata
TGATTTCATCAATAGGATTAATCCGATCAAAGATACAAATCATTAACACTATTGATTGAATGTTCGAGGCTATTATTTTAGCCTTCATCAATCAATTTTTAAAATTAAATTCATGTACACATTATTTTAGCCTTCATCAATCCAATATGATATAAATTTGTATAAAATAGATAAAAGAACTATAATATTTTTTCAATTAAATATGATAAACATAACCTCACAATATAATGAACACTTAATCAAATAAATAATTTGATAAAAATATTTTGATAATCATTAATTAAGACACATCATGTTATACACTCTTTTTATATCAAAACCGTGTGCAAGATATCAATTTCTTTTCTTTCTATATGCTATGTTGATCATTCAAACATTATCATATCAACGCTATAGTCCTAGCCATAATTGCCAAGCCAATATTGGATAGAGAATAATTTATTTTACATTTAATAAACTTATAAATCTTGTTCCCCAATTTAAATTCACTAGCCAACTGTAATAGAATGATTCGCAATCAATCGATATAACCCAAAAAAGAACGAAAGAAAGAAAAGGAAAAAAAGCCTACCAAACTCTTGTGTTGATATTTATATTTTGTAGCAATCAAATGAATTTGGATTGAAGATGTATAATTTGTGTTGTTTACATGTAGTGGGGAATACATTTGCACAATGAACAATGATCATATTTATTTATTTAGAAAGATAAAATAACTGCAATTAGTGTAGTTGTGGTTTTTAGTTAGTAAAGCTGTGCAAAGCTTTATATAGGGTTTCATAATTTGCAATATTGAAGGATATTTCAGGTTTGAGTAGGTTTGAGTTTGTGGAGTAGATTAGATGTTTAAAAGAAATTTAGTTAAATTTAATGTTTTCATCATGTTTTAGTATTTTTCAATTTTTCAATTATTATTAAATTAAAAATAAACTTATAGTGAAAGGGTAGTTTTTTTAGATTGTTAATTGTTAGTTTATCACGTTTTTTATTATTTCATTATTTTAATAGTTAGTCTTAAATGCTAGTCTTAATAAAAATATGTTACAAATTTTTTGTTAAGACATAAACACTTGTTATTTGTTGCATTGTACAATGGAAACCATATATCATGTCCTTGTTATATCAAAACAAAATTTAATTATACATTATAATTATTTGTATTGAAACAAAACAAAGTGTAAATTATGCAAAAATTCAAAAAATGATATTGTATATGAATGCAAAATTATGAACCTAGGTGGCTTTTAGCATGGACTATTACCCCATGATATTCATTCAATGAAGGATCACCTTTAAAGGTCACTTTTGCAACCTATTTTACTATTCTTTTAGCTAAATATAATTATATTATAACATTGTCTCCCTAACTATGGTATGGGTAAAAAAAGAAAAATAATGCTTCTTGGTGGAATGGGGCCTCTGCTCAACACTATGTGGTGGAAAAGAAGCCTGTTTCACCAAAAAGTTTTTCCGAGGTGGCTACATAGGGTTTGGTTGTGGCTCCTGAGTGTTCTCCAGGGTCTGTCTCCCCAGTGGTTCCGTCACCTGGTTTGGTGGGGGTTGCCGCATCTCTGGTACCCCCTGGTGATGTGGGGGTGGAGGTGGATTTTGGTTCTGTGGATGCCTCTCCTGATGTATCTACTGGCATTTTGGCTACCTATGCTGGTAGCTTTGATCGTTCTTGCTCGGTTGATGTTCCTCCACGTTGGCAGGATGAGGCAGCTAGAGTTGAAGAGGGGTGGATTACTGTGAAAGGAAAAAAAAATCAAGATGTCTGCTTCCTTTGATATGACTCTTCGATCCATCAGAAGGGTGATAAAGGTAAATCCTAGACCTGGATTTGTCTTTAGCGTTGGTTTGCATGAAGGCTATTTCATGCATTGTTTCTCCAAGGTTGTGGGAGCCTATTGTAAAACCCTCTCTGTGGTCTTGACCATTTCGTTTAGAGGGCTTTATTGAATATCTTTTGTGACCTTCTTGTATAGGGTTTCGGGGCCCCTTCAAAATATGTTGTTACCTTAATAAAAAACATTGTCTCCCTAACTAAAAATCTCAAAGAATAACTTAAAATTTATTAACCTTAGTGACTTTAAACATAGAAAATTGTAATCCTCTTAATATTCATTCAATGAAGGATAACCTTTAGAAGTCATTTTGCAATTTATTGAACCATTCTTTTAGCTAAAGATAATTAAATTTTGACATTGCCTCTCTAACTTAGAAATTCCAAACAATAACCTACAATTATTAATATGTTCTTATTGTTCCTCCTCATTCATGACTCTAAATATTTTTATTTTTCATCTATTTATTAATTCTATTCAACTTGAACTTAAAATTTACTATTTTACATATAATACAAACAATTCTTTGTAACTAGTATCCTTAGATTCATTATTCATTTGCAAGCTTATCTATTGAAGAGAAAAGAAATGAGAAAAATGTGAATTTATAATTTTGAAATTTGAAAATGAGTATAACAAAAGTTTTTCACAAAATTTATTTAGATATTTGAATCTCATCATAAAATGTATTTTTAAATTTACAAGACAATTACATCACTCATCCAACATCTCTTATGAACTTTATAAATATGAATTATATCCAAGTTTTAATCTTTTTATTTTCTTTAGAAACTACACAAGTTAGGTATATAGATATCTTAACAACTAATTCTCCAAACCAAGAATATCAATTCTAATTCCATTAATTTTTAGATAAATTTTGTAGTATATGTTTCCATTTGCATTAATAGGGGATTACAATCTATGGGTAAGTTTGACAAAAAAAAATAAAAATTCTCAATGGTGTTTTAGATTTTTGCATTTTATGACTTGAGCACTTACTTGAAAATGGAGACTAGAAAGTATTTGTAAGAAATTATTGAATGTCATGTTACAAGAATTGTCTAGCCTTGTCTAGACTCGAAGAGCCTTGAGGTGGGTGGAGCCAAACAAGACTCATGGAATTGTGAGTCAGTGCTTGACTAGTCCTACTGGAAAGACTCAATCAATGGTTATAAAACATAAATAAATCAAAAACCATCAAATCTAGCTACTTAAAATAAACTTCTACTCTCTAAAAGCATATTCATTTAATTTGCAAACACAAAAATAAGAAAAATGTGTTGGAGTCAAAATTACATCTTATAGGGAAAAAACAAGTACATAAGTTGAAAAGGAAATATTGTTTGAATGCCATTTGACCATGTTTGTAACAACCCTTGGTGAATTTAAAGGATTCTATTAAGTATTTAGGAGAGTCCATTTTTAATTTGGAATACCTAACCAACAATCTTGAACAATTTTGAAAATGTAAAATTTTTATTTTTATTTATTTTTAATTTATTTGTCTTCTACATTTCTTTTTCTTTTCTTTTTTTCAAAAAAAAATCTTAGCTATCATTGACTTCATTAAATTTTTTAAGAGTAAGTTCTAGTTATTTTTCAAAAGCTTTCCTATTTTAGGCTGTAAATACTAATTTTATTTACATTTTAAAAAATAAAAATAAAAATCTTGATTTAAGTCAAAACCATAAATATTAATTAATTTTTTTTTGTTTTTTTGCAATGTTTATATTTACAAATTGTCCCAATGTCATCCCCAATTAGAAATGACTTTTGGTGAAAACATGTCATCTCTAGAACAAAGAAATATGATATATTGTAATATAAATATTTGAAGACATTAATTAGATTAAATATAATTTTGTACAAATTTCATACTAAGAGCTAAAGTGTCTGTAAAAATACCTTCTAAAGTTGTATGCAAAGAACAAAGTCAATTGGAGATCTATAAACTTGAAAATGAACTAAAAAGGTGAATAGAGAAGAGGTGGCAACCAATCTTGCGCTCTTCTTCTTCGATTTATCTATTTCATAGAATTTTGAGTGATTTGATTTTTCTATTGTTGGGCTTAGAATTCATGGATATACATTAGATTTATATTTTTATACCACACAACTCTAAGTTCCCAAGTGTCATGTAAGAGCAAGGATTGAGATTAGAAAAAATTAAATACGGTAATGAGTGCAATTAAAGACTTCTAGTTTTATTGTACCATTTTATTTCATGTTTTGACTAGATGAGCGTGAGAAAGGGTATGTACCCATTACAAAATAACATCCATTAGCTTGGCCTAATGAGATGTAGTATGAAACACATAGACCGCTAGCTCCAACCACAATCTCCAAAGCATGCAGAAGGAAAATAAAGCATGTGAAGTATCATACTATGTTGCCACACCTTCCTCTAGATCCAAAATCTTTGCCATGATCACCGCAAGGATCAAAACATCTTGAGTCAAGGACATAGGATAAAGTTGTAAATACACGTCAGCCAAATAAACACAAGGGTGGTGCAGACCTCCAATGTTGCTATAGATGCTCAAAATAGCATCATAGACTATCATATCTATATCAAATAACCACAATGCCGAGTCACTTGAAAGTAGATGAATGCAAAGCATTCCTGCAAACTATCACTCTATCTCACTCAAGCTAGAATACAAAACACAACATATTTTTCTGTGAAATGAATAAGATCACGAGGTCTGAGAAGTAGCAACCTTTGATATCAACCAACACCATACCCCAACCACGGGGTGGAAAAATCCAACACGCGAAGATACAAACCAAAAGATTGTTCACAAGAACAGGCAATCATAGCTATTTTCAAATGCAAACATCAAAAACCTTCACCAAACCACATAATTCAATGTAGATCTGAATAAGACAAAAATAAGATCCATATAAACCTCTCAATACTTCCTCCAAAGCATATCTAGACCAGAAGATCACAAATCAAACCATCATAATCAATTGAGTCTACCAGAGACTAACATAGACAACAATGTCAAACTCAGACCAACATACCTTCACTTGCAGAGCCAACCAACATAAGATATCTGAATTAGAATAATGCACAAACATTAGGAACATGTCCACCAAATCGCACACCCATAAACATCAATGTGAAACATTCTTCAAATCCTTCCTAACTATTATTGACAGCCAACGTCACTATTAGCAAACAACATAACACAACTTCAACCTATGAACTTCTATGGATCTGAAAGTAGGATAGTGCAATATTCACAAACCATGCATGGCAACACCAAAATTGCAAGACACCAACTTCTTATGCAGTGTAATGCAGTGCATTCTCTCATAAAGACTTCAGATACTCTTTCCTATAAACACCAACTTTGCAAACTTGTCACCTTCCGAATATTCAACATATTGACTTATCAACATTACCAAGCTTCTCGGGCCTCCACTGCGGCTTCTAATGTGGTGGCAGTTGTGGCTAGGGAGGTTGTATTGCAACAGTCCGATTTGGGGTATGGGGCTTGGGTTGCTGGCAATGACATGTTTCCTGTATGTAAGCATGTTTCTCTTAGGCTGTGTGCAGAGAGTGATGTGGAGATGAACCATAATATCTCTATTTTCACTTCTCATGGTGTGATTTGTTGTTTTCGGGGCTTCTGGCCCAACCTTCCTCAACTGCAAGCTTGGATCTCCCAAAATTGGGAGCCCATCCTCACTGATACCATTCACATTTACCCTATGGCTAACGGTTATTTCCATTGCTAAATTTAATCACGTTGAGGATAGAAATAGGGTCTTGTGTGATCACTTCTTTATCTATGATAAATTTTTGCTGATAGTCAAGCCATGACATCCTGATTTAAGCCCATCTTCTGAATCGTTCAACAAGATTCCTATGTGGGTTAGGCTCCCCAACCTTCCCCTTCATCTTTGGACAGATTCCCTACTTGAGGAAGTTGGTGAGGCTTCAGGGGATTTTTTGATGAAGGATGCAGATACTTGTGATATTTTTCACTCTACTTATTCTTGCATTCTGGTTAACTTGGATGTCTCTAATGGGCTTATGACTGAGATCATTATTGAAACTTCTAAGGGTTCCTGGTTTCAACCGCTTGACTATGAAGGTATCCCTTTCAGATGTCAAAGATGCTTCAAAACTGGGCATGTCTCGGTTCAGTATGGTCTAGAGAAAAAGAAAAGATCAACTTCTTGGTGGTAGGGTGTCTCTTTTGAGCATTATACATTTAGAAAGAAAATCTTCTCCCAGGTGGTTGTGTAGGAATCTATGTATCTTTCCTCTTCCCCTGATGAAGCTCGTGCTGAGGTTTTCCAGCCTCTGGTTACCTATGCGGTTCTTTCCGCTCTTGGGATCGTTGGTGTTGATAAATCTGCCTCTGTTGGGGCGTTGACTAGTGGTCTTGATTCAAATGGTGTGTGTGATGTTGGAGCTATTGTTGATGGTTCCTCCTCTCTTTCTTTAGATTCAGATAAGGTTTTGATTGCTGGATGTGCCCTTTTGACAGTTGTTGGTCTTGCTCATATGGTTTCTGCTAGCACTATCTGGGGTCCTACTACTAGTCTTCCCTCTCAGGGTGTGGGGACTCTGGCGCTGGACTCAATTTCTTGGCAGGATGTTGCTGCTAGGGTGGAAGAGGGATGGAATACATTTTAAAGGAAAAAATCTAAATTGCCTTTGCCCTCTTTTGACATGACCCTTCATTCCCAAAAGAGTAAGACTAAAGGTAAATCTTAATGGCTTCTTGACTAGGCTTTTCCAGTTTTTGGCTGCATGTTGGCCTTTCATGCACTAGTTTTTTCTTGGTCACGCAGCATTGGTTCTTGGTGGTGGCAGTCTCTGGCTCTCTCCTTCTTTCTTGGTTTTGTCCTGTCTAGGTCTTGTCATGTTTCGTGTTGTGGGTGGTTTTGAATATCTATTGTCTTGGGTTTTAGGTTCCTCCAAAACCTGCTTTGTTCAGGGTTTCGTGTCCCTTCAAAACTTGTTTTTTACTTAATCAAAAACATTACCAAGCATTAGAACAACATCTGCACACCCAATACTAGACTTCAAATACTTTCCTGCATATCAAACTTCAAATACTCTTTCCTGCATATTTCAGCTTCCCATAAACTGGTCACACTCCAACGCACACAGTAGGTTGACAATCATGACAACACTAAATACTTCTCTTATACACTCATATGTCGCTTCTTTGCAATAGGTACAATGTTGAAGCCATATAACTCCTCGCTAGGTTGACATCAACGACAACACTAAACACACATGCTAACATAAATGACTCAAATTTAGTTGTAGTTATGCCCTGTATGAATCAAATTTGGAGTCAAGTTCAACTAAAATCATCATTAGATTTTAAAACATTTTGGTTGCTTTGGTTTGGTTCTAAGATAGCTTCACCAATGTCAAAATAACTAACACGACATGTTCTATATATATTGGTAAAGTTATATTTTTATTCAACGAACATAACACTTGAATGCTCAAACAACTCAAATCTTATAAGTAGAGTTCATTGACATTTAAATTCACATCCATGACATTCCATAAAGTTGAGATCATAGTATTTCTCCACATCTACCAACACTTCTTGGGGTTGGCCAAGTTCCACAGTCCATGATGTTTATCATAAGTGATCTCTGGATTCAATTGTGTAGAATTTTTTACATCAATGTTTTGGATTACACTCATGATCATCATTGGTTGCTCTCTACCACTATGCGGCTCCTTGCACAATGCTGAACCAACACCTTCACGTCCTTGTCAGCTAGAAAGCCATGGCCTAAACCTAAATCCGTATTTTCTTTGGGAGCTACTAAGCCATTGTCGTCCTTCCTGATTGCTACCATTGTAGAGTTAGATTCTTGCAACCCTTTCCCCTAAACCTACCCATTTTTCAAATTAAATCTTAATGAGAACGTTTACTAAAAGGAATAATAAATTTATATCTTTGGTGTTTAAATAATTAATTGGATAAATCATGTAAAAACATGTCTTATTAGAATTATATAAAAAAATATGATAAATTCTTAAATTAAAATTTTCCCATTCCTTCATGTTCAATCATGGAATATGATTCCAAATATGGATAATGATGAAAAACCTTTCAAAGTATACATCATTAGCCATATGTAAGCAATATAGTTTAATTTTATTTGGAATCTGCAAAACCAACTACAAGCCAGGACATCAAAAACTTGTACACGCTGATTTAAGAATTAAAGCACTTGAAAATTCAAAGCTCCCCAAAATGCATCAATCAACTATTATAATGTATTTATAATGTACCAGGAGTATTGATGTCTTGATATATTTTAGGTGCTGTATAGCCATTTCCCAACTAAAGCTATGAAATGTATTTACAGTTGTACTTGTGTGTGACATGAACTAAGGTACAATCCTGATAGCAATATCACCATACTTTGAAGTATCTGTGAGATATGCGTATATGACATTAACTATGTCATCTATGATTTCAAAGATAGTTAATATCATGAACATACGCTCTTGGTACTCAACAAGCAAACTATGTTGTAAAAGCTCGTTTAGTTTGTTTTAGCACTTGCTAGCTTTACAAATTTATAAAAAAATGTACTTAATCATGTGAATCTTTGCCTTTTTTTCGGAATATTTCATAATCAATGCATGGTTTTTGGTCTTCCGTTGTTTTTAGTCTTGCATATTTAAAGTGATGGTACCGAAGCTTGACTAAGCAAGACTGTTAAAAGTGGATAATGTTTACCAATCATATGCAAACTTCATCTATATTTGTTCAACTTCATCAAATTAATAGTTGAAATGCTATATGGATCTCTAAGGAGGTTAAGTCAAACATAAACAGTTCATCATAGGAGCCGTTAAAACCACCTCGAGGGATTCAAGTGAAGTTACTCATGGACTTATGCTTCCTTACCAGTCAGCTATCATGTTGTAGTCACAACACTTTGTGAATCCATTCAGATGACATAGAAGTCAAGTCCTAACAAATTTAAATATATCTTTGTTTCCAAATAGAAAATACCATATTTGAATCAGAAGCAGGCTTTCAATGCAGTATTTATTGTACAACTACCCAAACTGCAATATCAGTTGAGAGACAAAGGGATAAATCTAGAGATTTGGATATCAGTCAAATCAGAAATTACACAATTTGTGGCCTGCTGCAAACTGTCCAAACATCACCGTTGCTGCTTTTTACTCTTTTACTTGTTCTTGAATGTATCTTCTCATTGTTGCATATATAATCAAGCTTCTCCAGGATGGAGTTGAGCTAAATGAACATTGTGTGACAAGAACTTCATAAATATTAGCCTATGCCACAACTCAGCCCTGCCTAGACGTATATTCATGGTGCCATCTTCTACAACGTATGGGGAACATTCACCAGGAGTTCAATGTCACCATTCTGATTTGGTTTCCCACTTGAGAGTGGCAGAATTAATATCCTCCTCACGTTTAACTTTGTCCTTAGCAAACCAATCACAAATTCTCCCCGCATTGAGTTCTTCAATTGGTACGCCTTCCTGCTCTGATATAACCCTCAACAAGTTCAAAGATGAAATCTGCATGAATAAATTCAATTATTGTCAATTGAAAGCTAATCCATAATACACAATTTTGTTTTTCCAAGAAAGCATATTCACCAAGAGATGTGGCTCATGGACAGAAATACCAGGGCATCATTTTGAAATAGGGTGCAGATGTGTATGAATAAGGGTACGACTATATTACATTTAAATAGTCACCATGAGATGTGAGAAAATATCAAGTCCTTTTCCCTTAGAAATGTTTAATACAGAAATGCTTAAAACAGTTGAATTTAAAATTTACAAAAGATAGACAATGTGGTATAGATTCTTATAGGCTCCAATCAAATAATCCTTACAGAACACACAAGCTTATCAAATGAAAGGTAGTAAATCAGCCCTGGTAAAATCCTATTGCCATAGAAGCATATAAATTTTCTACCTAAGAGAATTTCTGCATACCGTAAGACGGCACAGAAAACGTTCATGCATGTCAAGTGCTGACATCTCTACCAGTCCAGCCTCTTCTACTGACAGAAATGTTGGGCCTCCTGATGAGCCGCTAATATTTCCAGATGCCCTCACACTCAGAACTGTTGTTTCTCTTTTGCCTGCAAATTGGATGTACATAACCTAATTCAGCGCTTGTTTTCTTTATAACATACCACAATAACAAAGTTTTTGTAAGGTGGCAATAAAAAAACTAACTCTATTAATCCACCTATTTGAACAAGGACTCTCTAATGCCAATGCATTAGTCTTTCTGGTATGTGTCCCGAAATAGTTCAGAAAAACTAAAAATGCACTAATGAAATACTTAGAGATCAAATGTGTTAACTTTGTTTTGATCTTGGAAACCACAGATTTAGAGATAAAAGAACTAATAATGTACTATCAAAAAAATTAGAAATTCGGTGTATAGTGACATTTTAGCTTCAGTTAGTGGTGCAGGGGCACCTAGGCACACTGTATGGAAGACAGAAGGCTCATGGTGTGTCATGAGTAAACATGATTGTAATAAGGTCCTAAGGACCAATTGGGAACATTTTGTAGTGTTTTGGACCCTTTTGTAAGGCCATTGGCCCTGTTAGGCATCTATAAGCCTACTTGGTCAAACTTGGTCAATGGGTCAATAGGAGTTTAGGGAAGGGTAGGATAGCTCTTTTATGATGTTTTGAATCATGTTTGATCATTTGAGGGGCCCATGGGTTGTTTGGAAACCCAGATGCACAAAGATGTAAAATGTCGTCAAAATGTTGCTTAACAACATTGACAATATGGGCAGCTCGACCCCAACGGCCATATTTGGTTTGAATTTCGGTTGGGGACAGTTGAGTTGGTTAAATTATGTTCATAAAACCTCTGGTGGTCGAGAGGAATCAGTTGTTGAAGTTTGAATGCAAATGAAACACATCAATTTCCTGTCTGTTTCACTATTTTTGCCTTGTGTACGGTCTTGTACGAATTCATCTGCATGTGTAATGTACATGATTATGTAGAGGGGTTACATTGCACTTGATCTGGTGAATTTTCATTAAGTTAGTAGAAAGATCCATTCATTTTACTGAAACCAGTTACCAAACCCTCACCCACTTAGGGTTTTGAATTCAAATGGCAATATCTTGACTTGCCACCCTTGGAAAATTCTGGCCATTGGTTGAAAGTTAAGACCAACAATGTACTTTAGTTTCATGGTGGTTTTGGACAAGGAGATGATTGCATCAAGAAGATATGATCGGTAAACAACCAGGCATCCCTATGTGACTGGTTTTGGTTCAACCGCAAAGGTGATTGCAGAGGACTTGGAGAATGGATTAGACCCAAAGTAAAGGTGGATTTAGTGGTTTGATACATGTACAAATATGTTCCAATGTTTGTTTTGGAAGAATCAATCCAAAAGAGAAGGGTTGCTTAGTAAAAGTGGCCTAATTGGTCTATTAGGCTTAGGCGATCAGTCAATACCTTGGACCCAGTGTTGAAGAGTTGAGAGCCATTCTAACAAATGTTGTGTAGTGGCCAAAAGGGTATTCCAAACTGCAATTTGTTTGGTGGGTTGTTTGGAAGAATTCCAAGTTGTGGGTTAAAAACCTCTGAAGAAGGGCTAATAGGGAACTAGGCCTCTACTAGGCATATTACACTTGGAATTTTGGTGAGACCTAATTGGTGGGTGTTTGGTGTCAAGTTAGTGCCCTAATGTCAAAATAGGATGTTTTGTGGAGTATAATCCATTCCCTTATAGACTGGAGTAAGGACACCCTATGCACCTAGGGTTGAGCCTATTAGGCATAGTGTTCCTCCTAAGAACACTTGATGGGAGAAGTTGTATCAAGATGAAAGGTTGGGTTAGGAGCATCAAAGTGCCCCTAAGGAATGGCTTGAAGTTGTGAAGTGTCCCTAAAGCATGTTGGGTTTGAAAACCTAGTTGTGGGTTTGCAAATTGAAAAGGAGTGTTGTGGGTGTGGTAAGACAAACCATTGTTTCCCCATGGCTCTGCATCATAGTGGTATCAAAGAAAGTCTTAGGTCACTTGGGATAGGTGATCTTGGTGTATGTCAGCGGAAGGAAGTGAGGGAGAGGCTGAGACAATGCCTCCTAAGAACATGTTAGCGAGGAAGTTGTTTGAGGAGATGTTTGAAGCCAAGGTTGGGGAGATCAAGAAGGCTAAAGGCAAGGAGAAAGAGAGTGAATGTGACTCTAATGGACAAGGTGACGAAGGGGGAGAGGAAGTGACCCTTAGGCAAGAAGTGGAGTTGCCTGCAAATCAGAAAGCATTTGTTGAGGCCTTGAAGTCGGTTAGCCGGGATTCCTCAGATGGCAAGGGCGACATCCCTATGTTCAGTGGGAAGATGGATGCAGAAGAAGTCATAGACTGGATAGAGGCAATAGCCAAGACAAGTTGAGTCATAAGCATATGAAGTGGATAGAGTCAATACAAGCATATACCTTCACCATCAAACACAAGAAAGGGCAAGCCAACAAGGTGGCAGATGCCTTGAGTAGGAGGGTGATGACAACATAGGAAATATAGTTGCAGAGTGTAGGGATAGAGTCCCTTAAGTCTATGTATGAAGATGATGGAGACTTTCATGAGATATACAAGGTGTGTACAAAAGTGTCCAACACATGTCATGTGGAATACTCTGAGTATCTGGTCCAGGGAGGCTTATTGTTTAAGAGCAGACGGTTGTGTATCCCAAGATGTTCAATGAGGGATAACATCATCAAAGAAAAGCACTCTGGGAGTTTGAGTGGCCACTTTGGCCTTGACAAGACTTTGGAACAAGTCAGGAGATACTACTACTAGCCTAGAATGCAGACAAATGTAAGGAGATTTGTAGAATCTTGTGGGGTATGCCAAAGGGCCAAAGGGGTGACTACCAATACAGGGTTGTATCAACCATTGTGTTTTTGTGGTTGTTGATAGATTTAGTAAAATGGCTCCTTCCTACCTTGCAAGAGCACAAATGAGGCATCACACATTGCAGACATTTTCTTCAAGGAAGTAGTCAGAATTCATGGGCTCCCATCAAGTATAGTATCAGACAGAAATGCCAAGTTTGTGGGTCATTTTTGGAGGACCCTATGGAAAACGTTGGGTACAAATCTCTCTTTCAGTTCTGCCTATCATCCCCAAACAGATGGGCAGACTGAGGTGATTAATAGATCCCTTGGAGACCTATTGAGGCATCTGACTAATCAACATGGTCAAGTATGGGATGCAGTACTACCACAGGCAGAATTTGCCTATAATGACTCAGTTAACATGAGCACTGGTAAAAGCACATTTCAAGTGGTGTATGGGATGAATCCTAGGGGGGTCTTGGAGCTTAGAGAACTACCAAATGATGGAAGGAACATTGCTCACAGTGAGGATTTTGCAGAGGTAATCAAAGGCATCCATGATCAGGTGAAGAACACACTTCAACAAAGTGCCATCAAGTAGAAGGAACATGCAGACAAAAAGAGGAGAGATGTGCAATACCAAGTGGGAGATCTGGTGTGGGCACATTTGAAGGAGAGATTTCCAAAGGGAAAATACACACAACTCATGATGAAGAAAATAGGCCCATGTAAAATTGTTCACAAGTTTGCTCCTAATGCTTATGAGATTGAACTACCCCCTGATATAGGTATCTCACCAATTTTCAAAGTTGCAAATCTTATACCCTATAAGGTGATGTTGTGGTAGGTGTTGGAACAAGTATACAGGTGGAGGATGATGTGGAATGGCTAAAGGATCTTCCACCAAGCCAACCCATGCAACCTGAGTGCATCTTGGATACCAAAGTTGTGAAGAGGACCAAAAGGAATGTCTACAAGTAGTACATTGTCAAGTGGAAGGGACTACCAGAGGCAGAGGTAGTGTAGATGGATGAGAAAGACATAAAGGTGCATGGCACCTGTTTGGAAGACCTCATCTCAAGTGGAGCTTGAGATTCGTCTACCCGAGGAGTATGGTGCAGGGGCACCTATGCACACTATATGGAAGACAGAAGGATCATGGTGTGTCATGAGTAAACATGATTGTAATAAGGTCCTAAGGACCAATTTTGTAGTGTTTTGGACCCTTTTGTAAGGCCATTGGCCCTGTTAGGCATCTATAAGCCTACTTGGTCAAACTTGGTTAATGGGTCAATAGAAGTTTAGGGAAGGGTAGGATATGTATTTTATGATGTTTTGAACCATGTTTGATCATTTGAGGGGTCCATGCGTTGTTTGGAAACCCAAATGCACAGCGATGTAAAATGTTGTCAAAATGTTGCTTAATAACATTGACAATATGGGCAACTCGACCCCAACGGCCATATTTGGTTTGAATTTCGGTTGGGGACAGTTGAATTGGTTAAATTATGTTCATAAAACCTCTGGTGGTCGAGAGGAATCAGTTGTTGAAGTTTTGAAGTTTGAATGCAAGTGAAACACATCAATTTCCTGTCTATTTCGTTGTTTCTACCTTGTGTACGGTCTTGTACGGATTCATTTGTGTGTGTAATGTACATGATTATTAGAGGGATGAACTAGCTTTACATTGCACTTGGTCTGGTGAATTTTCATTCAGTGAGCAGAAAAATCCATTCATTTTACTGAAACCAATTACCAAACCCTCGCGCCCACTTAGGGTTTTGAATTCAAATGCCAATATCTTGACTTTCCACCCTTGGAAAATTCTGGCCATTGGTGGAAAGTTAAGACCAACAATGTACTTTAGTTTCATGATGGTATTGGACAGGGAGATGATTGCATCAAGAAGATATGGTCGGTAAACAACCAGGCATCCCTATGTGACTGGTTTTGGTTCAACTGTAAAAGTGATTGCAGAGGACTTAGAGAGTGGATTAGACCCAAAGTAAAGGTGGATTTAGTGGTTTGATACATGTACAGAGATGTTCCAATGTTTGGTTTGGAAGGATCAAACCAAAAGAGAAGGGTTGCTTAGTAAAAGTGGCCTAATTGGTCTATTAGGCTTAGGCAATCAGTCAATACCTTGGACCCAGTGTTGAAGAGTTGAGAGCCATTCTGACATTGGTTGTGTAGTGGCCAAAAGGGTATTCCAAACTGCAATTTGTTTGGTGGGTTGTTTGGAAGAATTCCAATTTGTGCGTCAAAAACCTCTGAAGAAGGGCTAATAGGGAACTAGGCCTCCACTAGGCATATTACCCTAGGAATTTTGGCAAGACCTAATTGGTGGGTATTTAGTGTCAAGTTAGTGCCCTAATGTCAGAATAGGATGTTTTGTGGAGTCTAATCCATTCCCTTATAGCCTAAAGTAAGGATACCCTATGCACCTAGGGTTGAGCCTAATAGGCATAGTGCTCCTCATAAGAACACTTGATGTGAGAAGTTGTATCAAGATGAAAGGTTGGGTTAGGAGTGTCAAAGTGACCCTAAGAAGTGGCTTGAAGTGTGAAGTGTCCCTAAAGCATGTTGGGTTTGAAAACCTAGTTGTGGGTTTGCAAATTGAGAAGGAGTGTTGTGGGTGTGGTAAGACAAACCATTGTTTCCTTGTGGCTCTGCATCAGTTAGAAATGGTGATCCACAAATATAGAGTCAAGCAAACTCAAAACAAACTGGATTCAACCAAACTGAACTTCTAAGGACAAGTTTTACTGAATTTTGAGTTTGTTTGTGGAATTGTTTCATGTTTTGCAAACTATCTCCAAAGAGATATGCAATAGATATGAAATCATATACCAAAATTCCAGTATGCTCAGTTTTAAAGTTTCTGTTAATTGGTTCAGAAACTTTGTATTTATTCCTTCAAATTTGTTCGAAAGTAGAAGTACGAAAGTTGGCAACCTAAGACCCGACAATACATAACTTGTACACCACTAAACAGGGAGCCTGCAAACGTCTAACTATCTACAAAATCTGCACTCTCCAGATGATCAGCATGCAGTTTAGCCATGTGCTTCCTAAGCATTATATCTTCTAGATTCTGAAAGAATCATCTTCATAAGTAATTGATCTGAGCTTTTAAGATGGAGCTAACTGGGCAGAAAGCAAACTCGGAAAGTTAAGGATACACATAATATATAAATACTATAACTACTGGAATTGAGATGCATTTTATCATGAATCCAGTCCCTTTTGGAATACTAATACATGCTTCAATGCATTATATGATTAAAATTCAAAACAAAACTAAAGAAGCCATTAGATTTTCTCTATGTTACCGGGTTCTTCAAAAACTGGTCCTGTGCCCACTCTGAAATGCTCTAGGAGCGGGAGCAGCAATAGGAGCACCCTGGGAACACCTTGTGAGCATCCCAACCAGCTTTGGTTCTCTGTAGATACTACATGGGTACGCCTATAGCATAGTACCCACAGAGAACCCAGGGTAGCTAGGATGCTCTTCTTTATTGCCTTCAAACTTTAGTCATAACTAGCAGCTGTTCTCTATTGCCTTCAAATTTTTGCACTCTCCCTCTAAGGAATGATTCTTTGTGTATGACTGTGTTGACAAACAATTGTTCAAGTGATTGTGTTGTGTCAGATTTAAGTGATAACTTGTTAAATTAGATATATAGATAAAAGAACCTATACAAAATCATTGGGAATGTTAGGGGATAATCCATGTCCATTGTTTAGAAGGAAAACAAGAAAATCTACATATGTTACAAAATGATCATTTCATTCCAAGATAAATGGAATTCAGTCCCTCTATTGACAAAGCTAGGTTTAATGAAGTAAATTCTCTAAACCTGCTCAATATTTCAAAAAGGAAGGTGAGGATGCTCAGAAGAATGATAATATGCTACTTTCCCCAACACTTCTCAATTAAAATTTTGGCACGATTAGAATGATAGAGATAATTTATAGCTTCCTTTCTGTTGGTTACTGAAATCGTTGCTTACACTTCTATAGGGATAAATCTACTTCAAGGCCAGGGACATGTTCCTAATGGTGGATATATTGTCTCATCAACAAAATGTGAGTGGTGACAGGCCATTTGCTGAGAGTGAATACTCTCTCCTTCACTTTGGGCTTAGCTAAACATATTTAACAAGATTTAATCACAATTGGAAACAAACAAAGTGAAACAAATCCAGCAATATCCAATGTACACTTGGCCCCAAAATTTGTCACTAGACCAAGGACTAAATTATTGCATATATGACCATTGTTAAGCTAATGAAAACATGATTGCAACACTACAAGATGGAGGTATGCATGAGATGATTCTCATAAGCTAGAAATCCTTCAAGGCTTGTTGGCTAGTTAAAATAAAAAATCATGAAATGCATACGAATCTACTCCATACTCCTACACTATTAGTTGAAGATGGTTTTCATTTAAGGTGCATGGAGGGTCAAACACTTACAAGACTGTTTCCTTATAATGGGTTACAGAGTCATGATTACTAGAAGACACAACACATAAATGAGGAAATAGATATGATACAACAACTGAACATGCTTAATAATCACTCTCCAAACTCCATAAAACCATATGCAATGAGGAAATGACGATTACAAAAATAATCTGCAATGAATTAAAATGCTGACACATCAAATTGCCATTACATTCACACCAACAAATGTGAAGAGAGAAAACCCTAAGATAAGAACTTGTCCCAATTCGTCACTTGGAAATTTTCTTGATTATCTATGACACATCAAATCACTCTTACATTCGCACCAACAATTTTTTTCTCGATTATCTATGACACATCAAATCACTCTTACATTCACACCAACAAATGTCATGAGAGAAGGCCCTAAGCTAGGAAGAACTTGTCACACTTCATCACTTGGAAATTTTCTTGAATAACACAAATGGTGTAGGAGACATTCAGCTACAAATTTTTGCTACAAGTAAGCTATCTCATTCTGATTTGCAAAATGAATTGCTCTAATGGTTATTGGACATGAAAGGATTGAAACCCTAGATCTTGCTTAACATTGAAATCACGTTGTAATGCCCCATGAATGGCCAATTCTTCACAAGTTATCTTGAGCCTACCCAAGCGCTTGAGGCATGAGAGGAGCTTTGTACTTTACTTTCATTCTTGGACATTGGAAAAATAAAATGAACTTAGGAACCTCTATCTGGGGGTTAAAATGAACCTCCCAATTGTAACATTCATACCCCTTCCTAAACCCTATATTTACATTCAAAACTACAAAAATCTCAAGTGTTTCAGACTTCGTTGGTTAGAACTTTGCCTTGTGGATTTCATTAAGCTTGTGAAAGGGGTAAGGCTCATTGCCGAATCCCGATAACTGATGATCCCTTTTATTGCATCTATTTCTCTAAGGTTGTCGAGCATTGGGCGTTAGGCTTTCGGCCTAACATTGAAGCTTTTCTGTGGGTATGAGGGAAGGCTTATTGCCAATCCTCGACCCCGAAATATAACTTAAGGACTTTCTTCTACTATCAGTATTAGGCTTCAAGCATTGAGCTTACATCCTTTCAGTTTTGATCAAACTAGCCAAATGAGTAACCTGACACCCAATCCCCAATAAATCCTCTTTCAGACTTCAAAGTTCCCGAATTTGTCAGTGTTCGGACTTCAATCTTTCTCCTTACCATTTACATCCTCACCAGATAACGGATAAGACGAAACCTCGATCCAGTTCTTCAGTCTTCGAACCTCAGGCTTCTCTTTTCTATGTTCTTCTATTTCATGAATACGGGTAAGGCAAGACATCGATCACCAAAACCCAACAAGCAAACAGTAATACCGAAACTAGTGCATCTATTTACCTCATCTTAGAAAGGTCATAACTTCTAGCCAAATGATCGGAAATTGAACTTCTTTATTTAGCCAAAAAGAGTTCAAAGAGATCTAGAATCAATCCCTTTGAACCCTGCTTGTGATAATAGTTCTAAGGGACTAATGAAAGTTTAGACCTCAGATTACATCCTAGAGACCTCCAAAAATGCAATTTTTTTGAGATGTAGAAAACATCTTAAAAAATAGACATCTAATAATCTCCATCTCCCTATTAAGTAGCCTCTTTATAGTATGGTCCCAGATGTTCAAAGATGTCCTTGTTCTCTCCCTTGATATTCCTTTGTGGTTGAGCTTGCCTTGCAATTGTTAGTTCTCCGCTAGTACCACCATGCTTAGGCATTGGTGAGGACTTTCTTTTGTCTTACCTTCATATAATTGCATTCCAAACGACATTGTTGTGCATATTGCAATGTTGTGGGTTGCTATTATTATAATTTAAAAATAAATAAATAAATTATTCCATCAAATTTTGCCTTGGCCTTTCAAATAGGGCATTACACATGTGAAAATGATAACATAACCTTTTTTCTAGAAAAAAACTAGCATATATAGTGCTTTGTTGGTTGTCTTGTCACTTTAGGAATCAAGAAAGAATTGCAACTCTTGAATGTAGCAAGAAAGGGAAGCTTAGATCCAGAGAAATCTATGAGATTGATGGCCTGAACAAGCGAGAGGACCATCAGGAGGTGAAACTAAATTACCACATTAATGGTGGCATAGTGTTCTCATCTTCGTTTGTTGAAAGTGTGTGTGAATCCACACATTTGAGATGAACAACTAAAATTTGGTAGGAAAACCCCTTGGAGTAGTCTTGGAATCAAATTTGGTCATTAATGATGACCTGGGTCCTGTAGGGGAGGTAGGTAGGGATGAATAGTTTGAAGTACAAGAGTTTTGGGGTTTCGAGCATGTCGAGAATTAGGGGTACTCCGTAACTAATGCCAAAAACAAGCAAATCAAAATATCTTTGCATCACCAACTCTAAAAACATATATGAAGGAATTATAGAGAGTCCACGATTTGGGATACCACAGAATCCATACATCTTGGTAAGGATTAGGGATTAGGGATACTCCATACCTTTTGCCCAAAGCAAGCAAATAAAGGTATCTCTACATCACCAATTCTGAAAAGATATATGAAGGTAAGTAATGAAAATCAGTGATCAGGGATACCATTGAATTCACATCCAAGGCATTCAAGTAAGGATAGGACCAAAATAATGAACCCAATAAGATAATACAGAGTGAAATGTTGAGGATCACGAGTTGGGAATACTTTATAACCCATGCCCAAAAGTATCATGTTAGGTATTTGTACGTCTCCAACTTTGGAAAAGTATATCAATGGAAATGTCAAAAGTTGGGAATCAGAGATACTGCATAATTCTTGCCACAAGGACGCAGATTAAAGGATGATCGAAGCCACAACTCTGAAAAATAACTAGTATAAAACAACAAAGCGCAGAGGTTGGAAGAGAAGCATGTTAGGATGGAAAAGTCTGGAAGTCTGAAACTCTACCCAATCCTTCGAAATTGAACTGCAGACCACCATACTTGGAAGTTTTTGGATTTTGGCAACTTCTAGCATGTGATAGGCACACGGGAGATGCAGAAGACCAGCACTTAGATGCTTTCTATTTATAACTAGTACAGATGATATAGTATACTAATAGTAATGGATATCTAATCTGTGTAAACTACACCATTAAAGCTATCCTAGATCTAAATCTGGCAGGGAATTTATTCTTGCAGTAACTAGAATCTGAATTTAACATGCTAATGTTATTTCATACATCTACCTTTATCAAGTCAATCATTTGGCCAATTAAAGAGATGGTGCACCATTCCATCCAATTCACCTGAATTTACAGTCTGATCTTTACAATTTTCCGTGGTTATCGTAGGACATCCACGATACAGTAAAACCAATAAATGACTTAAAGACAGGTATGAGATTTTGACATGTTATTCTTTACAAGCTGATGTCATTCTAAAATATGTATTCCAAAACATTTCAATTTTCAAACAAAGGGCCCGTGAGAATGAGCATGCAACATCATTCAGATTCTTTATACTGCAAAGAATGACATACAAACAGGTTGTTATGATCATGGGCTCGCATTAGGTACAATGTATCGCAGAAAATTTAAACCAAATCATATGGTTGAACAAATAGAAACTCATACAGCAATTTGTAAAAAAAAAGTAAATTTAAAAATACTTGCTGGGACACTCTAGAGCTTCGTACACTGTAACAGGCATAAAGTACAGGAATGACATGAGCTTCTGCTACTAATATTAAATATACAATGCAAAAGTTATTCTAATGCATCCTTCATTGTATCCATACCAGGTGCCAATTCAAATTATGTTTATTCAGAATCTATCGTTTAAATATATGGTTCCGTTTGCGTATATTGTTCATACCCTTTGACTTGATTAAATCTGCAATATGAATAGTCAAAGGAGAACCCTAATTTTCAGTTGAAATGAGGAGCTTTACAATGGCATAATCTGAACATTCTGTGAGTACCTACAGCACTGCAGCATTTGATAGCTACACAGGTATACTAAGCCTCCATTAAACATCATGAACCCAAAGATACTTTGTAGTACATTCAGAACCAATAAACAGAGGTATAAACCTCACAAGTAAGAAAACTAACAGATCAACTCAGTCTTTTCACTACTTTCATCAGTGACTGGCGTCTGGATCCAGCTAAACTTCACAGAAGCAGCGAACTAGGATAGGGCACAATGGTTCCTGACAAGGCTCCCACCTCACTGATTATGTTTATTCTAACGGAAGGCTTATTGGGTTAATTTTCACAGATTAGCTACTTAATTTGACATATTAAGAAAAGCCCCGATCACTAACTTTCCTATTACAATCTTTCTACCATATCGACACATCAACACCGAAACAACTAAAACATGCTCAATTCTGGGTCATTGTAAGTACTAGTGTCCCATCTTACTGCTTGACCATAGCCTCACAAACTATATTCAATTTATCTGTTTTGCCCTTCGTAATTTTCACCCAGTTTGTTGGCAACTTTCAATATGGTGCAGGGAAAGCTTCTATTGCATTCTCGTGTGTCTTAGTTGGAGACACATTCTTAGAAACTAGTGTTGGATCACTCTCGAGTCACCGTTAAAATCTGGGTCAGTCTCACATATTCCTCATAATCACTAGACCACAATCTCCATATGAGTGCTACACTGAAGTAAAGACTCACTCTAATCACACAGAAAGTTGAAACTGGTTTTGACATAGGTCACAACTCTTTTAGATACCCCCGATTACCACTATATTCAGTTTATCTTCTTATACCATAATTGCAATAATTCTAATGATTCTGTACCACTTCACAATTTAACTACTGTATTGGTAAGTAAGTCTTTTCTGTACGACATCCACCACTACACATGAACACAGAAAAAACTTAAACATGGTCAAACCTGGGTCGCCATTGGGATGAGTGCCCCATCTTACTGCTACACCACAGCTTCACAAGTTATGTTTAATTTTCCTATTATGTTTCCTTGCACTCTTCGCGCAGGTTATAAACAACCTTGTATGTGGTGCAGAGCAAGCTTATATTGCGTTCTTGTGTCTTAGTTTAAGTTGCATTCTTAAAAAGTCATCTTGAATATCTCTTGAATGCTCCCATTTAAATCTAGGTCAGCCTCAACTATCCTTCATAAAACTCGCCACATGTAGCTCTTATGAATTGGGAGGATTATTTTCAAGTTATTGCCACAATTTGAAAAATTCTTATGATTCTGTAGCAGTTGATACAATTAATTGTTGAATGCTGGCGTCCAATAACCCTTCAAGCACATTCCCCCTCCTCTGTTCTCTCTCCGCTCGCTTCTCCCTCCTCTCCCCTTTCTCTTTTTAAATTTTAAAATTCTTGCCACCCACCGAGTTTTATTGTTTAAATAAGCTTTTGAACTTTATCAGCATTTTTACGAGGGTGCTTATTCACTCTGAATTAATGCTATACAGTAAAAGAAATCCAATTCAATTTCTACCATTCACCTGAACAATACTACAAAAGAGATTACTAATTTACCCAAATAAGAAGACAATCGCCGGCGCTCTACGCAACATTGCAAGACCATTGAGCTGCTTGATAGTGTGTACTCAGCTTTGGGGATTCACAAAACAAAGCCAAAATTCAATCGCAAAAATATAACCTTAGAAGAAAGCAAACCAACATTGTTTAAGGCTACATCAAAATTACACGAAATTAGACAAACAGTAATGAAATTAGACGAAATTAGTGTTTATACAGCCACTGTCATTAGAAGGCTGCTTCTGGAGAGATCTGTGCATCATCGTTTTCAGGATCCTGTGTAATGAAACTGGTGAAGGATGTACCTCGAAAATTAAAATGTGGGCTTTTTGAGATGTTTAATCCAGAATGCAATGCACGTTTAGACATTGAATACTGCACTTCAATGCCCAGCAATCCCATGCTCCTGCTCATTGTGATGCTTCTTTCAGACTCCCAAACACAGGTCCATAACGGTCTCGATAGCTTATTATGTATGTCGGAAAAAAGATTAAGATAAAAATATCAGCCCCACATTCTCAACGACGTAAACAATTTATCTTCTCTAACCTTTCCCTTTTTAAAATTTTATTTACTTTGTTGAAAGATTGGTTTATTGGTGTCTATTCGCTGAGGATCAATTAATTATTTTTTTAAGAATATACGAGATTATCATTTTTTTTTTACTTATGTGGGAGGGGAGGTACCAACATACATGTATATAGTCTATCATGTAAATAATTCAAAATTTGTGATTTTTTAAAGAGGGCAAGTTCTTTATCATTAAATTAATTTAAGTTTGTTCAATAAATAGTGTTAAATATATATTTAATTTGTTCATTTTATGTTATTTTATGTTTATGTTATTTTTGTATGATTTGGACATTTATTTTAATACTTTTGACATGTTTATAATCTTAAATTTTAGGCCAGATTATTATATCAAACTAGCACTTGCATCAACAAAGTGCAATGGTTATGCCGATAGTAAGATGTGCTTTCTGTAATATATTAGAGGGAATGAAAAAAAGTCAAAGAAATGAACACTCCCTTTGTTAGCAATAATTATTTTGAATATAATCGAGTTGGTATGTAGATGCACGAAAAAATTGAATATGAATGAATGCAAGTTATAGCTTACGGGCAACTATTCCTCTTTATGGTGTGCATAGTAAGCTTGACTTCTTTTTCGACTTTACAATTTGGGGAATTCTGTTAGTCTAAATAAATTCCAAACCCATTGATATTATTTTGTCATTTATCACAATTTCTTAATTCTTAATTTTTTAAATAGACATAAAAAATTTAAATTTAAATTTTAACTCTCTATATTATTATTCTCTATAACTTAGACTTTAAAAATCTTTAATTTCAATTTTTAATTCGTTCCTTCTAAATGATAGCCTTTATCTACCCTAAGATATAATATCAACATCAATTTGTTAGATTTGAATAAGGAAAATTGAAAATGTTAAAAGCCTAAATTCAAACCTACATTTTAAAGTCATTTATCTACCCTAAGATGTAATAACAACATCAATTTCCTAGATTTGAATAAGGAAAATCTATAATGTTAAAAGCCTAAATTCAAACCTACATTTTAAAGTGACTTGCAATGTATTTGTGTCTTCACACCCACAAAAATAAGTTTAAAATTCAAAAGGAGAGATTACATGGGCTTATCAAGTGGAAACGTACATATATTTAACATAAACAATCTAACTTGAAAGTCTTGATGAGTCCAATTGAATCACATGCTCAAATACAAACTTCAAAAGTCTATCTTTGCATTTCTAAAATACACTTTATTTGATTGAGCATAACCACTCAATCAACTTTGCATTATAAAATTAAAATCCTTGTAAAACTAAGACCAAAAGTAAAATATATGCTTAGCAACACCCATTCATGCCACATTAAGTTATCTACCTAAATATATTGCATGTCATCCACGTATCATCTTGCATGTCCTCTAGATATCATGTTGGTTGAAGCCATGAGTATTTTTGTAATCACTTTATCAAATGCCCAGAAAGAGCTTCGTGTACATTCAACAGTGATGTTGCCTAACACTAATTTTTTTTCCTTTTTTGCCTTAATTTCTTGGTGTGTTTTGGATTCGACTTGCTTAACCATTTTTTAGTTGATTTTGAGAAATCATTAATGTATTTGAATAATCTCTTGATTGTAAAAATTTGAGAAGTAAATTTGACAATGATCGTTTAATTTTCACAATAAGTTTCATTCAGAACTTTCTGGACATTTTTTTTTAATTTTTGAATAGAATTGAGTAGTAAAAAACAACAACCAACATAAGAGATTGTATGCCCATTTTTCCAATGCCGTAAATTAGGACAGTGCAACTATTCATCCTTTAATTTTCGTAGTAAGTTGAACACTTTCCAGTTTTATGGTCAATTTTTTAAATTTTATTGAACAAAGTTGAGTAATCAAAGTTGGCAACTATTACAATGATCTACATGGAATAATAGGAAATTATTACAAATCATTTGCAATGTATTTGATATTGTCAAACACACCTTACTTTCATTTATATCTATGTTAGAAAAATATAACAAAAGAAAATTTCGCAGAGTTGAGTTGAAAAGCTTGACTTATTAACTCGACATAATTTTTTAAAAAAACAGCTATTGAATCGCCTTGTAATAATTGTTCAATTTCTGAAAATAAGAATTGATTTATAAATTTATGACATTCCTAGCCAAGGATCACCCCTATTGAACATTTTTTATTTTTTATTTTTTTATATATGGTGTACTTTTCTTTCATTTGCAAGAAATAAATATATATTTTTGTCTATGTTTGCAGTTATAATAAGTAAGATTTGTAGATTGATACGAAGCATACCATAACAATGCAGATTCTTGTAGTCCAAAGTGAGTGATATGATCAATCTCTAGTGAGGTATAGTTGGGATGGTTTGCACATTTTTATAGAGTTTGCAGTGGCAGTTAGCTAAACTGCTTGTAGTTGTTGGATTGGCACATTTATTGTCGTGTCATGCAATCAAATTTGTTGGAAGCGTTTTCCATGATAAAATTATATTCAAAATGGAAAACTAAATGGCTTTTATTTTCTAGCCATTTTTGAACTAGCCTGAAATGCATTTTTGGGTCAAAGGGAAAAAAAGACCAGATTTATATGTGTGAGACAAGAGGATTTTGGTGGGGTGTTCCCCACTCTAAAATAATATATCAATTAATTAGTGTTTTAGAATACATCTATTCGATTTTCAAGAAATTTCCTATCTTGATTGGACTTGGTCACACACATGATATTTGAGTTAAATCCTTTAGCTTCAAAAATTAAGATTCTTAAGTCTAAGATCAACAATCTTGATTATGACCATTATCTATCAATGAAGGCATCAAAGAGTTTAAATTGTGCATCTAGTGTCATGCATTTGAAGACATCATCCCATGACACTTTTCATTATTCATTATAAAGAGAACCAAATGATCACTCACACACGTCACATGAACTATTCTAGGATTAATTGGCATTAAACACAACAATTAACAATTGACAATCATTGCCAACTTCATTCAGTACAAAGTTACTCAACTAGCATTGGACATTGATCAATTGACATTCATTTTACCTCTCATCTCCTTTTTGGTATTAAATCAACTCAAGGGCCTAATTGTCATTAATGAATATTTAGTCTTCCCTCTGTAGATAACAACTTCTAAATAATGCTCTTTAACACCAAATTATTTGTCAAACATAACTATACAACAAGAAAACACTTTTCAAAGGTATCAAAGATTATCTATGTAGTGGAAAAAATAATGCCACAAGCACTACTAGGTGGACCATATTGTGTGTGTTATATCCTAAGTCATCAAAAGATCATATTGTGGTTTATCTTAGATCTTTAATCTCACATCCAAATTTGGATTTCAAATTGCAAGTAACTATCACAAGTCACAATAGTCAATTCAACACCAATCTATTTTCCAAATGCAAAGTAAAACAAAATTACAAACCTCGTGATTCCTACTCTATGTTGTATGCTCATAGGATCAATTCCTTTAGACATTTGAGATTCATTTAGCTTGTATATGAATCTAGAACCCTTTTATAAAGATAACATGTTAACCGACCCTAATTATGTATCTATATCCTACTTACTCTCAAAATTTTGAATATCTATCTCCACCTAAACATTAATGTGGTTGTAATAATAATATGGGGTACTAGTGTAAGCAATAATTCAAAATTGAACTAGGAATAAAATGCAAAACACGAGATTTCTATTTTAAACTATTATAAACCTCTTGAATAGAGATCAACAAAGGAACACAAACAAAACAATAACATAAAATATCAATTCTAATGTTAAAATGACTCCATTGTTGAATGATTTGCTTCAATGATGTGGTACATGGATGCTCCTTTGCTTGAAGATTACCTATTTTGACATCATATACTTAGCTCAAAGTGTGATGTATATTAAATAGATGAGTGGGTGCCTCAATTTATAGAATTATAAGAAAGGAAATAGACAATTGAGATGTGATAGAGAGATCAACTATAAAAAATAAATGTGAAGATCTCCCTAGGATAAAGGAGAGAATGGAGGTTTGAGATGAAGGTTGTTGGAATGTGAAGGGATAGAACATGTTTACTAAATTTGGCAAGTAGTTGCAGCTATGACAAACATAAGAGACAAGTGCACCTAGGAGTCCTTTATTCTTGGGTTTGGTGGAGAGAATATTCAAACCATTAGGAAAAGTGTTCTTAGGTTCCTTTATTCTTAAGATACGTAGAGAGAATATAGCCATAATTATATAATGATATTATTTAATTCTTTTAACTATGTGTGAGGTGGAAATAGGTATTATAAGATACACTTGGATTTATTTTATGCATTATAAATCTAAATTTTTTACTAACTTTAAGAATTTAAGTCTTTAGTTGAGAAATAATTAGATTATAAGATAAAAGTGTTGAGATCTAACAATAGGGTTGAATATCATTTCAAGCATTTTGATGAGTTCTATAAGCATGTTTGTACTGTTTGTCAGAAGACTACCCCTTATACTCCCCAACAAAATGGTGTAATCTCATAAAACATGAATTTAACCTTGATTGAAAGAGAAAGGAGCATGTTAAGTGGTGTTAAGTCTGAAAAATGCTTTTGGGAAGAAACTATAGTTAGAACTTGTTATTTGATTAAAAATCCTCTTGTTCAACTCTTGGTGATGAAACTACTTATGAAGTGGGAAGAGGTAGAAAGCCCTCAAATTTACACTTTAGGATCTTTGTGTACATAAATAAAAGATGGGGGTAGTAAGGGTAGGCGAAATACAAAATGTGAGGGATTGTCCACCTTGTCTTAATGCACAATTCATAAGGAAGATGCTTTATTAGGCTCAAAGTTAGTTTCAAGCGCTAAGTGAGACAATGGATTTCTTTCACTGATTATGATCAAGAATGAAAAGGATAAAATGACCTAATGAGGGAAGATAAAAGACCAAATAAGAAAATATAGGCAGCTTTGAGAAATACAGAATAATATAAAATAGACCGGAAGTTGTAGTGACCTAAAATATAAATTTGAGAATTGTACCAAACTATGATCTGAATTTGAAGAGGATTTTTCAGGTATCTCAAGAACGGAAAGTTTGGGGCATTCTGTACCCAGGTTTTTTGTTGGAACCTTAAATTTTGACAAAATTTAGGGGTCAAATTAGCATTAAGCATTCCTAAATATCCCTCTCTCATTATCATTTTTCATTAGTCATCACTAAGATTTTGTATTTGATCACAAGTTGAATTCACTGAAGTTTTCTTAAAATAATCACCATCCATACACAAGTACTTTTCCTAAGTCCCCATTGATATTCATAAATATACCCATTTGCATCCCAAACATATCTCTATTATGAATACATTTATATCTAGGAAAATATCCACATTGGGAAAACACCATTCAGGTTCCCCTAATCTTATTATGTTTAAGGTTGCAAACTTTTGCATATCGGAGGAAGCGTACCATATTATATCAATCAAAACATTGTAAAAATAAGCAAGATTTTCATAATGGGTCATCAGAGAAACTCAACATCCTATTTGGTGTATTACATAATCCTAAAGCCCCAAAACATAATAAAGAGGAAGACAAATTAGACAAGGTCATAAATGTCTTAAAGGATTTATCATAGAAAGTAGGCAAAAGTGTCAGACCCCCGTTTAATAGACCTCAGTTCAACAGAAATGACAGACCAAGACTACAAGATATACCATACAACACCACATGGAAGGATGGAAAACCAGAGGTCCCAAAACAAAACTCCAATAAAGACACACCAGATCCACTGAAAGGACTTTGAAACCATATGGTGGATGAAAAGCCATCATGTTTAGCATGTAATCTGCCCCACTCACCACAATAGTGTATCGTGGCCCAAAGCTTGCAAAAGTAGGAGTCTGAATACAATGAGTATGATCCAGATCAATCAATTAATACTTTGTTAGATGAACCTTTTGGTGGTGCAAATCATTATGAATCATCAGAAGAGGGATATGAGTTTGATGTCAACTTTCAAAAACACAATCAACACTGCTACATGCAACAAGTGTTTTCAAACCAGAGAGAAGAAACTATTCCTAGGCTGAGGAAGCCTACAAATGAAGGAATGGAAGCCCTAATTGTTGCAGCTATAGCACAAGATAGAAGTAATTATAACCTATGAAATAGAGTTGTAAACTCAGATCAAGGCAAGCCTGCTGGGATATTTATTAAAGAAAACAATCAGAAACAAAAGGGACTAGCCACCACAACAAACAAGCAGCTTCAAGCAAGCACAACCAAACCAAAATTTGATAGTACTAGAATTGTCAAACCACCACAAATGAAGCTTCAGAAAAAGTTTTGTTGGTTAAACCCAGAAAAGTCGCAAGTGCAAAATCATTTGACATCACCTATGCTTTGTCACAAATGAAGGTTCTAGTCCCTTTGTTAGAGATGATGAGGTTCATTGAGTATAGAGAAAATACTATAAAGGTATTATCTACTGCCCCTTGTAAAGATCAAGGTAAGGAGAAAAAATGTGAGATACTTGAAACAAGTAAAAAAGAAGGAAGAGGTAACACCATTTGTATACTTGGGTACCAAAAAAACTAAAAATCCTTCCCAAGTAGATCCTTTTTATATGACTTTATTAATAAACAATAGGTTGGTGAAAAATATATGATTGATTCTGGAGCGACTGTTAACATTATGCATTTTGAGGTAATGAAGAAGTTGGGACTATGGGTTGATACAACCTATGGTAAGTGCTATGCTATGGAAAACATATATGTCCATGTTGTAGGCATCACATGAAAGATGTAAAATTCAAAATAGCTGCTTGTCCTGAATCCTCTTATAGGACAAATATCATTATGGTGGATGTTCCTCCAAGCTATGGAATGTTGCTATCTAGACAATGGTCAAGCCTTGTTGGTGGTCATGTCCAATTGGACTTATCATATGCTATCATATCGATGAATGGAAAAGAGATCAAGGTGGAAAAATAACATTGATCATCGTACATAGTTGAAGATGTAGATCCTAATCTAATGACTTGTTTTTTCCATACTGATTTGGAGAACTTCACAGTTCAATTAACAAAGCCTGGGTTGAAGAATAATGAGCCTATCGACACTCATTCTGAAAGGAGCCAAGATCAATTGTGGCAGATGTACTTTGATGGAGCATGCAATAGAGAAGGAAATGAAGCAGGAATAGTGTTCATATCACCAGATGGAAGGACTTTCAAGTATTCATTCCTCTTAACATTCGAGTACACCAATAATGTGGCCAAATATGAGGCCTTGATGTTAGGGTTAAAGATGAACTTCAAGCATGAGATCAAATTACTTAGTGTATACGAAGATTTTGAATTAGTCATTTCACAAGTAAGATCTAAATACATCACCAAGAATACAAGGCTCAAGTAGTATAGAAATGAAGTGTGGGATACAATTGAATTATTCACTCTATTTTCAGTAGATTGGGTTGATCGATCAGAGAACATCATGGCAGATTTTTTAGCTAATGTTTCTCTAAAATAGGATGATGTAACATTTAATGGCATATCAAAAGTTGAAGTTAAAATTTGACCATTTGTCCCTAAAATGTATGCAATTGGAAAGACTTTGAGGATGATAATGACCTTTTAAAGTTCTTATATTGTGAAGATCAATATGACTCACATGAGATAGGCTTCAATGCTTATGTAGAAGAATATTTTTATGCTAGTAAATAATATAATAGGGGTGACCCATCTAGACTAGCTCGGTCAAAACACTTCGTTGGTGAGGCAGCCACCAAGATTTATTTAAAGGAAAATTACCTATTATATAATAATTGACATTATATAAAATATTTTATATAATAAGAAATTAAAATTATATTATATATTTTAAATCTAAATAAATAATTGAAGAACATATTTTTACAAAATCAAATATACAATATTATTATGTTACATACTTAAAATATTTAAATATTGTATTTTATATTATATTTTTTTAATTTTAAATTAGTTGACAAAATTTTATTTTAAAATTAATACTATATATATAGAGTTGTACATTATATTAATATTAATTATATATTTCTATTTAATAATATATACTAATAAATATAATATATATTATATTATATTATTTAATAACATAAATAGAGATAAATATAATATAATATAATTGTTCAGGCTTAGAATTGTCACCCTAACTCAGGCATTAGGGCTACACGACAATTCCATCCTAACAATGGAAACCTCTCCTAGTTGTGGGTAGACTATGGATGAAGAGGAATCTCCAGATTCTAGGCCGGTTCCTAAAATATGGTATATCACTTCCTGATTGAAAACTGAATTGGGAAAAAGGAAAAAAGAGATTTGTAACTGAACTTGCATAACAGAAAGGTGATACACCAAAGATATTCAGACTTCTTACAAAGTTTCAAACTAACCAATACTTATCATATTCTCGTGGATCTTTGAATTATCATTCACTGATCAATACATAGGCTAATTGAAAGGGGATAACTAGGGTTTTGACCACAAGTAATACTTCTTTCATTAACAACATGCACATTCCACAAAAGGCTTATATTTCTGCAATATAGAATAGGAGTTGGTGTAATTCACTAGAATATATTTGCAAAAAAGCATTACTCTTATATGCAGAAAATTGAAAAGGAAATATGAGCAAGGACCTCAACAAGAGATATATGAAAGTAAGGCAATTGTATTCTTCTTCA